>JAHBCN010019684.1:0-15960 GCA_019359885.1 Listronotus oregonensis
TAAAAATTTTTTTAATTTTTTTTTTTAATTTTTAAATTTTGGGTAAAAAAAAACCTTTTTAAAATTTTTTTTAAAAAAAACCCCAATGTTTACTTTTAAATTTTTTGGGGAAAAAAAAAAATTTTTTTAAAAATACAAACGAAATTATTAAATTTAAAATTTTTTTTTTTAAGTACATTTATTTTTTAAATTTTTCACTTTTTTTTTAAATTTTTTAAAAAAAATCTAAAAAAAAAAAATTATTCTTTTTAAAAATTATTACAATAAAAAAAATTTTTTGACACAAAAACTTTCAAAAATTTTCCCCGAAAATATTTAAAAAAATAGATTTCTTACTGTTGGAAGAATTTTTTTTTTTTTTTTTTTAAATTATTACAAATAGATTATACTTTTATCGTTTTTTAAAAACAAAAGTAGAAAAAAATATCTTTTGTAAGAATTAAAAAAAAAAAATTTGGCTTAAATTTTTTTAAAAAAGTTTAAACTGTTTTTTTTGATACACCCTGATATTTCCAATCTTTAATAAAATTATTTTAAAAACTTTTTTTTTTTATTTTATCTTTTTTGTAAAATTTTTGGGGGGATTAATTTTAAAAAAAATTTTAAAAATTTTCCAAAAAAATTTTTCCCTCAATAATTTGAGAAAACACTTTCTTGAGACATTTTTGTTACTCATGTCAATTTTTAATTTTTTATTTTACATTACAATTGTAATATACTACTAAGATATGTTTTTTTTTAATTTTATAGGTAAAATCTTTGGACATTTTTTAAATTTAAAATTTAAGAAAAATTTAAACATTTTTATTTATAAAATAAAAAAAAATTGGTGGTATATCGGTAGTGCCAGATAGATTAAAAAAAAATTGACATTATACAGGAAATATAATTATTCATAGCATTGACCATAAGTTTTTGTGCAGCCAAACGGCAATACATTTGCATACATACTATAGAAGTCGCGGTTGGTAAAAAATTGTGGCACAGTGTAATAATATAAGCATACAATTTTCCATAGGTATGGTACATCATTCTAAGCAATTTGATCCTCAAGCACCCTTAATTTTGATGTTTCTAAGCCAACATGACGACTATTTCTCAAACTGGCGGACATTTATTATCAATTTTTTTATTTATCGTCGGAATTTAGCAAACAATGAGTGATTTTTGGCTTGTTGGAAAAACGGTGGCTTTTAGTAAAAACTTTCCATTTCTTGATATTTTTATACAGTCCAATTCGTTTGCAAAGATAAACTTTTATTTTAAAATTTTACAACTATTAAGATATAGTTTTATGGTTGTGAAACATTTATGTGGAGTGTTTTAAAAGTTCAAATATCTTTACAATTTAGAACATATTTACAATGCCTTTATAGGGTGCGATAACATTTTCTTTTTTGCCAGAAAACGAAAAGAAGCTGTCTGGAAAACTGTGATGGATTAGAAAAAATACAATTTCAATAAAAAAGCTTTGCATAAGAAATTGTTTAGTAAAAGAGAACTTTCAGGTTTTGGTATAGTTCAAAGTTTTTTAATACCCATTTTTTTTGTGGTGTTAACTACCAGCGAGTATCTAATCACAAGGTCATTATGTTTGTAAAAAAGATGACTAGTTTCCGTCTACATTTTTTTAAAAATAAAAATAAAATTCTAATAAACTAAATAAAAATTGGGGTAGTGAAAAGATTAGCTTTTAAGATATTTTGTCTTAAAGATAAAGATTGAGCTATCCCATTTAATAAATTTTTGGTTTGAAAATTCTAAAATCAAAAAAAGGGTCAAATCCTGGGGTCCACTTATAATGGACCGCACGATACAAGGGAAAGTCGTATATCGCCAAATGCAATAATTAATCAAACGATTAAAACGAAATAAAAGAAATGTTGTTAATTTGTTCTACACCGTGGTTTTTGTGGCGTTTTAATTGTAAAAAATATATACAAATATTCAGGAATTTGCTATTCTGTTCCTCATACCGGAATATAATCTTTGCCATAATTAATATTGCAAAATTATAATCTGTAATAACTATTATTTATATTTAATGCTTAGGTGAACTTTCATATCCGTACACAAAGAATACGTTTAATAACTTGATAACGGTTAATGAGTCGTACCTAATGTGGGAGATTTGTGGATGATCTTTTTTAAGGATGCAGATTTAATAATGTAATTTGTACAAGAGAGCTTTTATAAAAAACGATTATTATAGTGAATATAACCAGCTCCTAGTTAAAAAAAAACCTGAAAATAGTGCACTACAAATATAACCGAGAATGCAAGGTCTCCTAGGCGTACATTATAATTTGGACAGAGCCAGAGTCTCGTTCTCGTGTGCGACGGCGAGGCGCTTATAAAACCATACCTGCGTTGTGCTGTCGTCGTCTTATTCCTTATTCCTTTCAATACAAAAGTTATAGTATAATTAGTTTAAATGTGATATTTAATGATGTCAACTTTATTCATGGTAACATGACCTACTATTCATTGCGCAAACTTCGTAGGGCCTTTTTCCGTATCCCCGCAGTCCTGCACGCGTGGAAAATTTTGTTCTAAAGTATTGGCCTCTCATAATCCTTTAAACTTCTTGTGGTTGACCCTTTCGATGTTATAATTTTTAAATTATTTTGATTCCAGGCTAAAAAATTTGATGTATTCTTTGGCTTATGATATTTTTCCTGAAAATTAATTATTACTATTAGAGTTACTTCTGTCATTTTTATTAGCAAATTGTTAAAATAATTGAACCATTCAAGTTTTTTACATAAATAAAGTCAAATTATGTCTGGAGTAGTCAAATTTTGTCTTAGAGAAAAATGTGATGCTTTTTGTGTGGCGGCAAGAATACAATTCTAGTAGGGATAAAAACAAACATCAGAGCGTTCCTGGTTGTATATGGGGGGGCGACGGGCTGCAGCCTCCCTCTCCCCCCAAAGGCGATATATATTTTTTTTTAGGTATGGCTGTTATACTTAGGATTATAGATTTATCGTTTAGTATTTATTTTATGTCATTATTGGAAAAAATGTTAAAATTAAAGTTTTTTCGGATAAATTTGATTTTATACAGCATGTATACAGGAATATACAGTAGCATGTATGTGCAACCCTCCCAAACCTCAATCCTGGCTACGCTAATGACCGCGTCAGTTTCAGATTTAAGGTATTCTATGTCATATTTTGTTCATTTTTTTTGCATATAATACAACAATTGTATTTTTGTACCAATCACATTTTTTGCGGACTGACGATGTTTAAAACACATATTTTCACTGATCAAAAAATTATCAACATGCGCTTGATAATAATCACAAACAAACTGGAACAATCCAGCATTTTGGTAAAAAAAAAAAGAAAATATTAAATGAAGATAAGTAATAATAACTAATATTGTTTAAGTACCTCTTAAAGGTTTTCTTTTACTCCATTTAGCGATGTAACAATATTAAGTAGGTACAGCAATCGTCGACCTCATAATTGAAATTCACAACGGCTCTGTTTCCTATTTCAGCAGAAATCTCGCAATTTTCTCTTAAATTTACATTACATATTTCAGTGTCACATCCAATTACTTTTCGTATTTATTAGCAACATACCGACAAAGAAATGTAAACCACACTTGTGCAAGTAACCTCTGTGTAAAAACTGTATAATTTATATTAAAGCGAGCGTAGGTACGGTGAACCACGCCTGGATATATGATATATGTTGTCGACACCAATTTGATATGCTTCGGAATCTTTTTATGACTTCGCACAATTATTATGAAACACATTTTTTTTAACTTTACAGTTTTCTTAGAAAATACTGCACTTAAAACTTAAACTTTATTTATACTTAAATGATTATTTCATCTTTTGTCGTTAATAACATTGTAAAAAGGGTAAACAAACTTTTTAAAAAACGGCCCCAGAAATCAAAAACAAAAAGCTTTTTTCCTCACCATTTGGTTTAACCGGAAAATTTAAACCCCGGGTAAAAAATTTTTTAAGTTTTTAGATTTACACCTGCGAGTCATGGGTATGTGTTAAATTTTTTTCCCTATGGGTGACACCTTTCTGCCAAAATTCTCTGCATAAATTAACTTTTGGTAGCACAGAAAGTGTTTGACTATAGATGTGCATAAATATAAAGTTTTACCCATATCCTTGAAAGACACTCAATAATCAGGAATCAGCTGATGGGTGACGACTCTTTGCGTCATTTTAATTTTGGTGAGGACCCCTTTTGTTGCAAAATAAAAATTAAAAAAAAGTGGAAAAAACCCTTTTTTATCATGATTTTTTTGACCTTTTTTTAATTAAAAAAATGACAGCCCACGGAGGATTAACCTAAGTATCAGAGTACCGTAAGTGTCGGGTTTTTCGATATAAACCCCTCATTTTTTATTCCCCAAAACGTTAGCGCAAAAAACATTTTAAAATGTTGCATTTTACATCACCTTGTAGAAAACGCGTTAGTGCCACCACGGACGTTAGTTTTTTAAATAACTACTACCTAAAAGACACCCATGGAAAATTTGAATTTAAAAGGGTCACCCCCCTTTTCCAAAAAAAAACAAACGCCTTAGGTAAAAGGGGTTTTTTTTTAGTCAATAAAAAAATATATACCCTTTTGCAAGGGGCCAAATTTTAAAATTATGAACATATAGTTGGATCATTTTTTTAAAAAAAAAAATTGGGCCCAAAAAAAAATAAAAATTAAAGTACCTAAAAAAATTTAAAATTTTTTTTTCGGCGCCTTTTTTTTTATAGTTTTTTTTTTAACGGACAAATTTAAAAAAAGGGCAAAAATTTTAAAAAGCCAAAAGGGGGGGCCCCAGTTCACACCAAACTCTTGTGGCTAATTTTTATCTTTTTTTCTTAAAGAAAACCGAATTTTCATTCTAAAATCGATCCAACTATACGTTTGTCATTTTGTCAATCGCTCAGTTGGTTGCTAAAATACAAGCTGTCAAAGTTAACAGGCGTTTATGATGAATAATAAAAAGGGAAATATCAAATTTTTTTATATGGTCCGAAAACCCCAGATTTACAGACCAAGTTCCCTCAAGGCAGTTCCGTTTTTAAAGGGTGAGCGGCGGTAGCCTTTTTTTAAGGGGAAAAAACTAAATTTTTTAAATGACAACGGTAATTCCAAAAATTTCTGGTATTTTTATTGTTGCTTACAAATATGAAGGGGAATAAAGTAACAATTTTTTTAAAAAAATAAGCATCTATGTTTAGGGGGTTGGTTAGGGGGGGTTTAAAGTGGGACTTTTTTGCCCTCCAACCCCCACCGCTCGGTCTTTGTGGCTACACATATTTATATTTCTTCCAAAAAAGGTCAGACTTCAATAAATCCGATATTAAATTGAGAGAAAGTTCTTGTTCCCCTTTTGTGCCGCTACCGGACACGAGCACAATATGGCCCGGGGGTGTTCTGGTGTCCCTTTTTCCCCGTAAAGCATGACGAGCAGGATTGGGGATGCCCTCCTCTCCCGGTCACTGACCGGGGGGCTACCAGGTCCCCAAGGAACCAGATGTTCCTTTTAAGGCCGTAACTCCGGCTTTTTCCTTAAAAAAACCTTTCGTCCGCCCTTCTGTTTTTTGGGTTTAGAAATTTTTTCCCAAGCACCTGTTTGTTTGGGATGGATTAGCCCTTCCCCGTGAAAAGGGGCCGTGACTTTAGGAAAATTTCGGGAAAGGGAAAATTAACCCCTTTCGGTCGGCCACCTTTTTGGCCGGGGGTGACCTTGGGCACCTCTCGAAACGGATTTTTCCTTTCGGCCCCCGCACCTTTGTCACTTTTTTTCCCCCGAAAAGGTTCGTCCGGGGTTTTTGCTTGAAAGGGGAAACAAAGTCCACCACGGCAGAGCCCGCATTCCGCAGTAAGGCTAGATACTCCGAGAGGTCGCCCCTATCCGGAGGCCCCGAATTTTAGACACCCGTTTGGCACAGGTTGTCAAAATTACTCACAACAAAGGGAATTTCCGTGAGTTAATGCCTGTGTTTGTTTAGCTTCCTTTTTTTCCCATATGCTAAATTGAGTTGCCGATAACCCGGGGAAAAACCCCCACATATTACAAAATACTTACTGGGCCCAACCAGATATCGACGTGCGAACACAGCGGTGATTTTGGACCGTGCGCGATGAAACGACATCTTTAGGCTTCATTAAATCATGCTTCCAATCCATGGAAGAGGGTAAGAAAAAATTTTTTCCAAAAAAAAAAAAAAAAAAAAAAAAAAAATATATTTATTTTTTAAATTAATATATATAAACCTGTAAAAAAACCCCCGTAAAAGTGAAGTACAATATCAATGGTGAATAAACAATTTTAAAGCTTAGAAAGTAAGTATAAATGTAATAAAATTTTTCCCAGAACTTATTATTGAGGAATAAGGTTATCCGGTAACTAATGCAAATGACAGTTAAATAATATTAAGCAAATGTCAGTATAAAAAATAAAAATATATTTTAAAAATGTAGCATAATAAACAGGCTTTTTAAAAATAATAATTTATTTTCAATTGATGAATAGTTTTATTTTATTAACCTTAAACGAAAATCGCAACTGGTCCATAAGTTAAAAATCACCTGAAAACTTACGAGTCAAAGGGGTTTTTTCTTACTTACTTGAAAGCTTTATAGCCATTTTCTCTATTCACAATCAATGAATACAAGACACTACTTAGTCTATTAAAAAGAATCTTTTTCTTTTTAAAACTCACATATCATTAAAAAATTTCAGGAAAAGAAGGAACATAACATAAGTTTTTCTTCTTGTTACGTCAAATTTGAAAGTTCGCGTAACCTCGAAACCCGTCGTCATTCGGCTATTTACTTTTTTCTTTTAAATGAATTTATCCATTTTGACCTTTTTTCTAATTTCCAACTAGCAGTTGAAAATGTATAAAATTTGAAGTAACTATTTTTGCCAGTATTCTGACATTTAAGCACATAAAAACTATTATGCACCATTTTTATTGTTTTTTTCTAATAGTTTATATTTGAATCAAGCATGATTTATTAAAAAATTTGACCACAGCGAGCGCTGCAATCGATTCAGCTGTCCCCACCATATAATTCGCACCTTGCCAATAGGCATCTAACTCGCAAACGATGTAACCAAAAAATCTAAAGTTTTTACCCTGGACATAAATTTGCATGCTCTTCAATAAACTTTAATAAAATTTTATCTCCAAAATAATTAGGAAAGCCAATAATTGACCCCACTAAAAATTACATGGGTTTCCTACATAACGCCCGACGACGCACCACGCGGTATCTTCAGTCATTTCCTCCCAACTAAGAACTTGTTAAATTTTAGCTAACAAAATTAAAAAAAAAAAAATTAGCCGACTATAACATAATGCATTGTACGTTAACTGGTCGCTCGAACATGAAAAAAAATATGAAGAAAATGACGTATCTTAAATTGTTCTTATTATTTCTAAAATGGTTTTTTTATCCAGATACAGCTATCTCTCCTATATATTTATCCATTTACCCAATTCAATATTTTGCAGAGAATACTGCTTTCGTCGAACGTTTGTTTTCCTATTAACTAAAGAAGTTAAAAAGGAAAGAAAGATGAAAATAAGGAGCCCTAACCAAGCGATACGTTGAATGTTTCATAAATAATAATAAAAAATATTTTTGGTTAAACTTTTGGACATGGTAACGTGGAAGTATATTAAATTGCTGTACTTTAAGGAAATACTTGCCTACAAGCTCTTGAGAAAGTTTCTAAGATTGTCGCCTAAGTTCTACGCCAAGCAGCGTTATACGGCATATAAGCAATAAAATAAATCGACTATTTAATATTGTAAACCGTAAAAATGTACATAATAATTCAAATACTAATAACTAAATAAAGTTTGTTTAATTTAACACTTTTCTATTATTTAAACTAGTCTGCACTTGGGGTTAAATGAACCTTTGTAGTCGTGTCGTGTTTAAAGGGTAAGTACTTATATACTTTAGTTCTGAAAGTACCTACACAAAATCTTTGTTTTTTTTTTAAATATAAAATAGCAGTTGCGTTTATTTCCTCTTCTCTGGAAGCCGTCTTGATTTACTACCGAAGGCAGCGCAGCCTTTTGGGCTTTTGGTGCCTAATCTCCCATTATCTTTTATACCAAACCTTCCATAAGTCTTGTTCCTTCTACATGTCTGTATAACCCCGATACTGGTTGGTTAATATATTCCTGTGTGCTCATTTTTGGGTGCCCAAATAATGCCTGTGTTTTATGATTCAACGCTTTACATTCGCACAGGATATGATAGGCTGTTTCTTCCCCCTTGTCACACAGTCTGCAACTTGGGTCCCCATTGCATGAGTCTATCTTGTGTAGGTGTCCTCTTCGGTTATCGAGCCCTGTTAGCAGCCCTACTGTTATGCGAAGTCTTTTCCTACTTTGTCTGAGTAGTTTTTCCTTCGTTCTTTTGGATGGGCCTCTTATGAAACCTTTTCCATGTCTTATTCTACTAAGGCTCTCACAGTATTTCTCGTGTTTGTTTCGGATCCATCCATCACTCTAAGGGCAGGTTCTGGTCCAAAATATGGTGTAGATGATCCCCGTCTCGCTACCTCATCCGCTTTTTCGTTGCCTTCTATTCCCGAATGACCTGGTAGTCCTGGTACCCACAGGACAGTTACCCTGTTGCGACTCTCCAAGACTGGCATTCCAATATCAGCTTGGATGTTACCTTGGGGTTTACTAGTGCTTCTAATGAGGCCTGGCTGTTTATTATTATGCCGAACCGCTTGTTTTAATAAGCCCTTCTGTTATTTTCTGTTGCACAATGCAGTAAAGCATATATTTTGTTCCTAGTGGAATGGAGAATTGTGAATTCCTTATTTCACTGTAAAGGCTCGCTCCAATTTCCAACGTTTATTAAAAAAAACATATGTTTTTATTATTTCGAAAATGGTCATATTCTATTTTTAAGAATATGTTCAAAATGTTAACGTTTTTAAATTAGCATTTGGCATTTCGACTAAATTCGCAAAATTAGGTTCCCATTTACATTTTTTTCAATTCTTTTATACGAAATGTTAGTTTTTGTTCTATTGTCCTTGATTAAAATAGCACCTGTTATAAAGGTAAACAGCAGAAATTATGTTTCGCTCGAAACGTACTTACAGATGGCAAGTACAACTTAACAAATATTTGCACATTATTACTTAGTTATGTGAGTATGAGTGTAGAATTATACATGAATGCAAAAAAATTAGTTTAATAACTTTCATAAATAACCTGATGTCGTTGAATCTTTCCGCATTCCAAAATGTAAAAATATATAAGTTGTTTAGTTGTGCCATAGCCATGGGGCATAAGACCGGGTTCATGTATGAATAACGCTATTTAAAAAAAAGTAGCATGACAACAATTGGTAATACAACTACACCCAAAAAAATAGCGTTTTTGATTTGTAAAAAAGTAAATTAACATTAATAGAGTTTTCTTTGCTGTTTTCTTCTATTTATGATCTAAAGACACTGAAAAAATTTACAAAGATTTGTATGATGTTATGGTATACTTTTTAAGACCGGTCTTTTTAAGTACAGGGTTATTTATTTTAAAGTAAAAAAGTACGGAGAAGTTTAAAAATAAAGTTTAAACTTCTCCGTACTTTTTTAAAAAACGAATATAGCCATTTCGTGTATTTATAATTTAATCAGAAAAACATTTAAAACAAAACCAAAAGAGTTACAGCACGAGTGACGTATTTTTTAAATGGAATACCCCATATATTATTATATGAATAAGTAGAGATTTTCACGAGAAATTCAGTGATATAGGGGTTGCTGGGTTTATTTCATGCGGTTCTGCTGCAATTGTCTAAAAACTGCATGATACTATAAGGATAGTTTCACCTGAAAAACCTTGGCTGCCACAGGTCACAGGTGCTTATTTGTCAAAGTCAAGAATTTTAAAAATACCTTTATTACTTTTTGGAGTAGTTTTATAATGAGGTTTTCATCAGAAAAACGGCTTCAAATTATATTATATGCTAAAAATCATATGATATATCCATTTCTAAACCAAGCAGCAAAATCACAAATAACGGAAAAAAATAAAATACAATACGAGGTAAAATATGGTGGTAATAAGAACACTTATAATAAATTTTTTTAATAATTTAATAATTTAAATATTCTATATTTATTATTTTTGAAACATGATCTATAACCCCTCCTTAGCCTTTCTAAACTCGCCGATATTATTTAATGATTCTTGGTTAAGACGATTAATTTCATTTAAAATTTTTCTTCCGTGTTTATGTTCCCATTATGGTAAACGACATTCTTTAAGTGACCCCATAGAAAAGTGTCCAAAATTGTTATATCTGGACTATTAGGTGGCCATCTAATAGTACCATAACGTCCAATTTACTGATTGTATCGGCGATTGAGATACTGCACAACTTGACGAACAGCATGGGGCGGCGCTCCGTCTTGTTGCCAAATTATCTTGCAATACGTTTCAAGTGGCAATTCTACAAAAATGTACTCAATATCGTTTTTAAGAAGACATATATCTTTCTCCAGGTAAGGATCCCCAGTAGAATATTGGCCCGAGAATTCTATTGTTAAGCACACCACACCAGACATGAAGAGAAGACATCCCTTGGTATTTAGTTCTCTTGAAATCTCCTGGGATTTTGTCTTGCCCAGCTGTGTGTATTGCGTCGATTAAACATTCCCGATGTAGTGAACGTAACTTCATCCGTCCAAAAAATAGTTTGAAACAGGACAGGATCGTTATGTTGTTCATGGATTAAGATTTGGGAAACAATTTGAAAGCGAAGTTCCTTTTGTTCACGTGTTAAATGCTGCACTGGAAGAACGTGATATGCAAGATAATTAAAATATTTCAGTGTTCTCTGAACCGTCGCATAGGTTACTCTTCATTTTGCAGGGCCATACCTCAAGTCTCTAACTGCGTCAGTAATTGACTTCATGGGATACAAAGTAAAATAATTTAGAATATCTCGATCCCGCTTTATTTTTCCCATTGTAGTCTTTTTTCTAATCTGTAACGATTTTGTTTCATCGTTGATGACGTCATATCTACTGTATATTATATTTAATGTCAAAAAATGCGCGATTCAAAATTATTATTTAGGTGCTCGAGAAAATTTTCATTTTTTTTTGCTTAAGCCAATAATAAATTTGTTTCATACGTTGTGTACAGGGTGGGCCAAATTGGGCACTTTTTAAGGGAAACTCCCATTTTTAAAGGAGATAGATGAAAACTAATGTCGATGTCTGGAGCTCAATTTTCGTCAATAACATAATGGTAAAAACTGCACATCGATATCTGTTACCATTTCTGAGTTACTTTTTACGTAGAATTTAATGGTGTAAATATATTTTTTTACAATCAATAGTTTAATAGTTATTAACAGAAAAATCGATGTTTTATATGGGACACCCTGTATATTTTTGAATAATTGAAAATAACTTTAAATTACCTTTCCAAAAAGATAGCACACTTAATATTTTGCTCGAGTTCTCTTCGAAATAAAGAGTTTTTAATAGTTCGCCCACTTTGAACAAGTAGGTTTAGGACGCCGCGGGGCGCAGCAATGGCAAAAAAAACAAATGCTTATTGGTAATTGTCAAATTGTGATTTTGGCTGTAAACACGCCGTAATTTAGTCAAATCTTTCAATAAATTTAAAATGAAATTTGAAAATTATGAAAAATGGGATATGATAGTTTGTTTTATACAAACCGGGGAGAATCCAGAAGCAGCAAGCAATTTGTATCAACCAATATCCAGAAAGAAGACAACCTTTTAAAGATATTTTTGGAAGATTGCGACACAACCTTATTAATAGTGGCCAGTTTGAGAAAAAAAGGTCAAAACAGTATATTATAACAAATAGGGATAAGGAGTTAGAAGAGATAGTAGTTTTAGAAGCCGTTCAAAATAATCCTAAAACGTCAACACAAAATTGAAAACGTTAACAGGACTGGCAAGAACTAATGTTAGACGAACTTTAAAGAAATACAAATATAAACCATACAGGATCCGAAAAGTGCATCTACTAGACCTGGAGATTTTGAATGCCGCATATATTTTTGTCGGTGGCTTCTGGAAAAATGAAACCGTGTGCGTGACGTCCCACTGAATTTGGACTGACGAAGCGTATATAAGCAGTGTCGGTATTTTTAACCGCTATAACCCGTATACTTGGGCGCAACAAAACCCTTATTCAGTAGTCGGGCTAAGAAACCAAGGAAGATTTGGGTTTAGTGTCTGGGCAGGTATTTTTAGCGGTAGGATTATTGGCCCGTTAATTTATGATGGTACCCTCACCTCTCTACGATATTTGCAAATTTTAAGGCAACAAATAGAACCCTTCATTGATTATCTACCTCTAATGGAACTCGGAAACATATTTTTCCAGCAAGACGGGGCACCGTCTCACAACGCTGAAATTATTAGTAATTTTTTAGCAGATAACTTTGACAATAATTGGATAGCTAACCAAGGTCCCATCCGTTGGCTAGCGAGGTCACCGGGCTTGACGCCCATGGATTTTTATCTTTGGGGAAGACTGAAGGACTTTATTTTTAAATTATCTATACGTTATAGACGAGAATTAGAAGTAGCGGTTGTGCAAGGGTTTGCATCTCTCACCCCTCTTGAATTGATGAATTCTGCAAGAAATGTCCGGAAACGGTGCCGTTTGTGCATAAGAGAGACCGGTCGACAATTCGAACATCTCCTGTAGCTAAATCTCTTGCGCTGGTTTATTACTTTTATTGTTGTTTTTATATTTTATTTGTTAATCTTATTCTAAATATAGTTTACATTGTTATAAAATTCGACATCATTCATTGTAAATATAAGTTTCATTTTATAAAATATTAAGTTTGCTATATTTTTGGAAAGGTAATTTAAAGTTATTTTCAATTATTCAAAAATATACAGGGTGTCCCATATAAAACATCGATTTTTCTGTTAATAACTATTAAACTATTGATTGTAAAAAATATATCACACCATTAAATTCTACGTAAAAGTTGCTTTGGAAATGTTTTTACAGAAACTCAAAATTTTCCATAGCAAAAAAGTTACAGCAATTTTTAAAAAATGCCCTTTTTGAAAAACACCCTGTAACTCAAAAAATGGTAACAGATATCGATGTGCGGTTTTTACCATTATGTTATTGACGAAAATTGAGCTCCAGACACCGACAATATTTTTTATCTATCTCCTTTAAAAATGGGAGTTTCCCTTTAAAAGTGCCCAATTTGGCCCACCCTGTACACACTGTATATAAATACTTCTATGATCTAAAGCTGTATCCTAAAACGGTGCAATCACAAGTAAACCATAGGTACAGAAAATCAGTTTAAATGGTAAATTAAGAAAACAGAGGGCTTCAGGGAAATTCGCGTAGATAAATTATTCGCTTTCTATTCCAAGTTGGTAAATACCTTAGCTCGTACAAAATATAGATCAAGATTTAAATAAAAAATCAAAATTGCAAGAATATCTTTCACTTAACATTTGCATCCTAAATTGGCAAGTCATCTCAAGCTGGGCGTGTGCCCACGAGAAAGCTGCAGGGAGCATTCTAAAACAACCATAACTATAAAGCGTAATTTCCTTTTCATTATTTTGCGTTTTGTGGTCGCCATTTTTATTTTGGTGAGCTTTTCTCGTTCTTAAATGATTTATGGCTGGAAGAAACGAAGAAACTCGAATATAATGAATAATTTTTGCAGTTTTGATTACTCTTTTTGTAAGTTGGTTTAAAATCACTTAAGTTAAGTAGTAAAAGGTTTTTATCATTTTGTTTTGTTGTTTTGGAAAACCTGTTTGTAATTAATTAAAGTACAATATTAATTTCTATTAGAAAAGTTGCAATATAAAATGAATAACCTGGTTATATATTAAAAGTTAATCTCTATACCCTACAAAAGGATGGAGTATTTCCGTCCCATTTGTGTTGGTTTGACGTAGTACTAAAAATTACATGATATTTTAAAAAGGTAAAATATTTTAAAAAATAGGTACTGCCTAAGTTACTTTTACTTACTATTATACCATGTGGTGCATTATTGGGCGGGATATAGAAAATCCCATGTAATTTTTTATCCAATTATAAACTTCCCTAATTATTTGGAAAAAAATCTGTTAAAGTTTATGTTTTTAAAATGCATAGAATGACTGGAAATTTAGACAGTTGTTACGAATACTCCAAGGATCAAAATCTATATCATGCCAAAAGGCGCCTTTACCTTGGAAGAGGTTGCCAAACCATCTCGGGGGTGGAATTTTTTCATATTTTGACCACAGGAATCGATAAAAAAATGATTTTAAAGCAAAAAAAAAATTATGCATTTTTTTTGTAAAATGTATCCTTTTTAAGTTATTCGTGATCGAAAGCCGGAGTTTTTCGTCGATAAAATCAACGTTTTTAATCCGTTTTTTGGAAATAATTCAATAATTATGCATTTTATCAAAAAAACTGTTACTAAAAAAATTGTTGCTTAAAAAAAACAACTTTAATGTTATTTTTGTAATTGCTGTGGGACCAATACAAACCAGGTTATGGTTTGTTAAAGGTTAGCTGTTATTTATCAAACATAAAATTTTAGAGTTTCAAAGGCAAATAACGCAAAATTCACGTATTTTTCGTGGAAAATAAATAATAACTTTTTTAAAATTTGCAAAGACGTTTAAAAAAAGGTATAAATCATAAAAATTGAGTACGTTATGATTAAAATAAGGTTAAACCAAAATTTTTTGAGTGCGAAAATCTTCAAAAGCAGCCCCTAGATACCACCCTAATTAAAATGAGTCGTAGATCTTTTTTAATTCTGTTTATTTATGTATTACAGATACATTTCAAAATTTAAACCGATTTAAACTGATTAATTTAAAAAAATGGAGCTGCAAGTGAAAGTCAAATTGCATAATTTTAATAAAAAATTACCTTTTCTTTAAGATAGCTTAAAAACTATGGGAGATACGTAAAAATTACTAGAGTAATAAATTGAAATTAAAAAGGGGTTGATTTTAAAGGACTGAAATATTTCAAATAAAGTTTAAAAAAAACAAAATACTACTTTTTCAACTAATTTGAGTCAAATTTTATGTTTTAATGTATAGTTTTATAGGTTTTGGCAAGAAAGGGTAGTTTTCACCCCTAAAAAATTAAGAGCGCTTGTCGGCATAACAGAGAATTTTAAAAAGAGGGTAAGTTAAGATTAACTCCAAATTTTCATGCAAATATATGCATTTTAAAAAAATTGGAAGGTTTTGCCCTTTTTTAGCTTCGTTTTCTGGACTATTTAAATTTTTCGGTTACACCACTTGTGAGTTAGATGCTAATATATTTTGCTACTTTATTATTGCCTTATATTTATAAACAACAATAAAAATACCAGATAGTTGTAAATTAACATTGTCTTTTTGAAATGTAGTGATGCTTTATCATTGTCAAAAAATCAAACAGCGCAAAGAGTAACCATGAGTTACACAACTGAAAAAAAAGTATTGATGATAAAATGGTACTATCAAGAAAATAGTTATCAAAAGGTATCAGACATGTTCGTAACCTATTTTGTAATTTTGTAAATATTACTCCCTGCTTCGTATACTGCTAAGGGCTCACCGACATCATTCTGACACACCCTCTACACCAAAGTAATATCAAGCTGCCATTCTGGTTTTTACTCGTAAATGTAATATCTTAATAATGTTTTCATAAATACGTCCATTTTTTAAATAGCTGAACATAATATCTCGAGCACATTGTTTTATTGTCAAACCAGGAAGTGAGCAGTTATGTTTGCGAGCGCATTTGCTGGTAGGAAGGTATGCATTAGAAAATAACGTAATTTTACGCCTCCTACAACGCTAATTAAGGCGGTTGAGGAAACGAAACCGTCGCAGTTTTAAACAAAACCAGTAACGTATCAAAATGTTTTTTTTTTTTGTTGTAAA
>JAHBCN010019685.1:0-15750 GCA_019359885.1 Listronotus oregonensis
CCACGGTTTGTGATTTGAAATTATGGTTTTTTTTTGTGGGGAGATATAGGTCCAATCCAGTTGAATTTTTCTAATTTGTTTACATATTTCGGAAGAATCGTGAGTAGAAAAGCAGGTAGGATCTAAGGGTAGCTGGCAAAGAAATCTCTCAGAGCATCCCAGTCGGCCGAGTGCCAGACGGTTCGTGGCGGCATGCGTTCAGTGGCCTCAAAATGTGGGAGAATAAGGTGATCAAACCATGGTCAGAGCGACCAAGGGGAGCAGTTACTGATGCTTCATAGAGTTGGAGGGGAAGGGAAAAAAGAGATCTAGGGGGTTAGAATTATGGGTGGCCTGGAAAGTAGGGTTGATTGGGAGCGAGTTGTGATTGCGAAATTTTCTGTTGCTCTGCCTTTTTATCAGTTTTTGTTAATTTAATAATTTTTAATTTTATGTTAATTAAACATGGTAAGTAGCCTGGCATAGATTTTTGACGTGCAGTTTAAAAAAAAAAAAAAAAAAAAATATATATATATATATATATATATATATATATATATATATATATATATATATATATATATATATATATATATATATATATATATATATATATATATATATATTTTTGTATATATATATATATATATATATACAGGGTGTCCGGAAATACCGTTAAAATATTTCTAGGCGTGATTCAATTTAAAATTATGAAGAAAAGTTCATAGAACATGGTCCGAAATGGTAAAAAACGCTATGGTGATTCAAAGATGGCACCGTGATATGTGGTTTTATTTTATTTTTGGGAAACCCCGTTTGGGGTAGCCATCTGAATTTTGGCATATAAATTTTTTTTTTAGTAGTAGGAAATTTTTCGGTTTTTATTAAACGATTATTTTAAGGGGGGGCGTACCCAGGGGGTTTTTCTTTAATTTATTCACATTTTTATTAAACGTCATTTTTTTGCAGTTTTATTAAGAAATTATGATTTCGCGGAATAAATGACGAAAAAAAGGTATTCTTATGAAAACCTTGGTAGCCGTTTTCGAGAAAACACTCCTCAAAGAAAATAATGCATGCATGGCCTCAATAAAAAAAAAAATTCTATATCAAAGTAGGCTTATGTCAGTGCAAGTTGAAAAAAAAAAGGTCTAGTTACCCTGGTTACGGTGAACGAATTTGACGTAAGGTTTAAAAATAAAGTTTATTTGATTATTATTGTTAATAACAGTGAAATTTAAAAAAAAGCCCTTTCCTTTTAAAAAAAATGCCGGAATACTTTTTTGCTGAAATGGGACATGCACTTCATGTACGGCAGAGCAAACGGTTGTGCGGTGGAAGCTGGAGGTTGTACCAAAAATTTTCCCCAAATCGCCCGTTTTCGATAAACTGTTCAGCGTTTACATCAGGGTTAAGAGAAACTGGTAATTTTACGCCAAATAAGAGAGATTGTGGACGAAATTGTACTACGCGAACGCCGCAGGCAGAGGAAATTGTTCTAAACAGTTGAAGCTAACCAGGTAGTAGCACCAGAAGAATTTCAGCACCGAACGAATATTCCAAAAGGTTGTAAAATTTTACACGAGGAATTTTTGTATCCATACCTTTTGAAAGAGTTCAAGCCAAAAACCTCAAGATTTCATGCCTAGAGTGGAGTTTTGTCGGGATAGATGAAATGCCTTCAGGACCGTCTTTCCTTGATAAAGTCTTATTTACAGACGAGGCAGGCTTTACGCGTGAAGGAGTGGTAAATTTTCATAACAATCATATTTGGTAAGAAAATCCTCACGCGTTTTTCGGTGGTTTTTTCAAGATAAGTTTTCCATTAATGTTTGGGCAGGTATTATAAGAAATAGATTACTGGGCCATACGTTATGCCGCAGCGTTTAGATGGGCCCGCATACTTACATTTTCTACAAAACATTTGCCATTTTTTTTTTTAAGATTTGCCTTGTGGATTAAGATTAGAAACACTTTTTTTGCACGATGGGGCTCCAGCCCACTTTAGTTTATTATGCGAAATTCTAAATCAATTATCCAGATCGGTGGATTGGGCGAGCTGACAGGTTTTCTACACGAATTTGAAAAAAAAATATCCTATCAGGTAGGGAATTGAAAAATATTTCGATTTTACTCTTGACTTATTGAGGGCCCTGCATGCATTATTTTCGGGAAAATGTTTTTCGAAAACGGCTAGCCCGACAGGTTTTCTACAAGAATCCTTTTTTACGTCTTTTCCGGGAATCATAATTTCTTAATAAAACTGCAAAAAAATGACGTTAAATAAAAATGTGAATAAATTAAACCGAGCCCCCCTGTCGGTACCCCCTGATTAAAATAATCGTTTAATAAAAACACTGAAAATTCCCACTACTAAAAGAAATTCATACCAAAATTCAGATTATCTGAAACGGTTCCAGAAATATAAAATAAAACCACATATCAAGGTGCCATTTTGAATCACTATAAAGCTTATGACCTTTGGGGGCCCATGTTCATATGAACTTTTCTTCATAATTTTACATGGAGAATAAACCCCAAAAAAAATTTGAACGGGTTTTCCGGACCCCTTTTATATATATATATATATATATATATATATATATATATATATATATATATATATATATATATATATATATAATATATATATATATATATATTATATATATATAATATATATATATATAATATATATATATATTATATATAATATATTAATTTTTTTTTTATTTTGGTGCCAGTATTATTCTTTAAGCTAAGTACCATCCTAGCAGAATTTTCAAATACATAAAAAATTAAAAAAGCTTATGATGCCTACTAAAAATTTTTAAATATTGCAAACTAGAATTAACGTTTTTTTTTTTATTTTTTAAATTTTTTTTTTTTACTTATTTTAAAATATTAAAAAAAATAAATAAAATAAAAACTGATTTACCAATATTGAATTTTTTCCAATAGCTTAACTTTAAGCTACCAAAATAAGGACTTCAAAAAAGTAAAGATATAATAAAATTTTAAAAACTTTTCTGTTAGCACAAATGGTATGAAATCAATAAAAAAATATTCAAATAATTATATATCTTAAATACATAATAATTAAACGCTTTTTTAAAAAACTTGCCAAGCATTAAAACAAAAACCCCAAATTTGTTCCATGTTTATTATAATGTTTATTTTTTTTTTTTAGTTTTTTTAAAAAAAAGGTTACAATTTCCTAAACATATAGGAATACAATATTATTCATGAGGGCATTTAGTTGGTTTGGGTTACTATTGATTACGACTTTATGGCATATATTTATAACTTTTAACTTACTTAGAAAAGTTGTTCAGTACAAAATTTTCATAGCTGGTTTGGGACAAGGATTCCCCCAAAAAAGGGTGCAGGTAAGTTAACAATAATTTTACTAAATAAAATATTAAATCCAATATAACTTTACTTTAAAAAACTCCAAATGGAAAACAAGACATATTTGTTTCTATTATTTTATTTTGTCCCTTTTTAAATTTTTTTTTTCCTTTTTCCTTTTTTTTTTAATTTTTTTAAAAAGTATTTATTGTATTTTTAATATTGTTTTAATAGGTCGTTCCGTTTATTGAAATAGTTAGGTCTGATGACAGGCAACGACAAAATATGTTAGATTTATAGTAAGCTTCTTTGAGACAATGGACAGATAATACAGGCCTGTTTTTTTTAAATTGTTGATTTAAAATTTTAATTTTTTTAAAATTGATAGCGCTGATTTAAATTTTTTTTTTGTTTTTGGACAAGAAGGAATTTTTTAAACCAGTAAAATTAAAAATAAAAAAAAAAGAATTTATTTCATTTATAAGCTAGTTTTATGACATTTATATACAAATATTTTAAAAATATTTAAAAATAATAAAAATATAAAAATATAAAATTAAAACCATTAAAAATATTAATTTATTGTTAACGTTTTAAAAAAAAACCTCTTCTTATTTAAGAAAACTTCTTTTGGTTGTTTTTCTGTCATATTCTGCTAAAAGATGATCTTTTTTAATATCCAAAAAAAGTAATCGGCCATTATTTTTGTCCCCCACCACCTTTTTTCCATTTTTTTAATATCTTGATAAAAGTTTTCATCTTGCTCTTTACTTACGTCCCCAAGATTTTCCGGAAAGTAATTTTAATGGAAATGTAAAAAATTTTTATGCTCATATTGCAACCAAGAATCCTGAATTTTTCCAGAATATTTTTAACAATCCCAACATAGTTTGGGTGTTTATAATTCCTAAAAATTTTTATGTACAACTTCAAAGCATTCGCATGTTTTTGCCAATCTTCCATTTCATTTTAAAAATTATGTATTTTTCATTATGCTTCCAATCTGTACCCTAAAAAAAAAATTCCTCCTTTAATTTTGTCTCTGCCAGAGCAGAAGATGTTTTACACAATTATTTAAAATAATTTCCTTCTTTGTGTTATGCCTTAAAAATGTTTAATAAGTCCAAGTTTTATGTAGAGTGATGGAAGTAAAACTTTTTGAGGGTCAACAAGACTTTTTTTAAATTATTCCCTTTGATTTTAGGTGTTAAAGTCTCTCTTTGTGACCAGTGTCTTTTTATTCAATGCTGTATTCAATTCCTGATATCTTATTTACGCATAAAAAAATGTAAATATAGTAAATCCAGAGGGCTGACCCCAGAAAGGCCTAAAACTTTTATTTTTCCCCCACACACTTTCCAGTTGTGATTTTCGTATTGTATTTTAAAAAATATCCTTTTAATTTTTGTAGTTTTTTTTTTAAATAAACTGAAAAGCACTGATCTTCTTTCCCGTGTCTTCAAACTGGAATGAGTCCCTTATTTTCCTTCGTAAATCCCAGATCGTTGTTCTTGACATATTTTGACTTGATCTGGATGATGGGCTCTTAACAACCCTTCTTTCTATGGTCTTTTACCTAGACTTTGTTCCTGACTCTTTTGTTTTCTTTCTAATTGACGTATATTAGTTATTAAGATAGTTGCTTTTTTAGTCTTAGCCAAGTTAATGCTGGGGTGCCTCAGCGATTAGTACATATTGGCAGTTGACGAACCCCCAATACTTCTTTTTTTTTTTTTCAATGATTGTCCTATCTATTTATTAGTTTTTCTGACATGGTACCCTTTACCATAATTCGGTTTCTATATCTAATTTGGAAAACAAGGGCAGGCAAATGTTGAAAATAGATATATTTAAAAGCAAAATCAAGATTGCCTTTTACAAATTATGTGTTCTTTGATAGTCAATAAATTATGCGGTTATTGAAAAATGCAGTAGTTTGACGTCATGCATTGTCCCTTGTAGCGGAAAAAATATATAATACAAGTTAGTTTTTTGCAGCAGGCCAGTATGTATTCTAAATTTTCCATCTTAACTGCTGGCTTTTAAAATAAAAAATATTAAATTATCACAAAAAAAATTTTCCGATAAGATTGTCGTATGTTCTTTTTAAAAATACAGAATTACGATTTACTTAATAAACTTAATTTTTCCATTATTAATCGACATTTGTACAGTTATTGGTTTGTATATTGTTATCTGCTTATGGTTTTTTATAGTGCTTGTTCTTGAACTATAATATGTTTTGCAAGTTTTTTTTGTTTTCCATTTTTACTAATAAGAGTATTTATATTAAAATGGTTGTTATCAAAAATGTTTTATTCGGGCAAACGTAAATATTTATTTATATAATATTAAATAAAGAAGTATGTAAGCAAAGAACATATATAGCATTTAATAATTAATAAATACGAAAATAAGTATTTATTTTTTTCACAATTTTTAGTTTTTCTTTTATTGCTTACAACTTAAATAAACTGCATTTTTTATTATTAAAATATACAATTTTGTAATTTTCTCCCACAATAGTAAATAAAACACACAAAATTTAAATGACAATTTTTCAATAATCAAATTACCCTTTTAAATTTAATTATGGTCTGTCTAGAAAGTATCCGAAACACAACAGTAATGCGTCACGTAAGTTGTGCCGATAATAGGCTATGGCCAAAATTATATAACACCATCTGTTAAATATTGTTGATTGTAAACCAGCTTAAGATTTGTAAAATAATATCGCAAGTAGAAAAAAAAAGTGGAATATTTATATAGAAAAGGTGTTTAAAACGTAAAAAAAATAGTGCTTGCTAGTGCGGACTAGTAAACTCGAAAAAAGCGCAGTTTAAGAGACAATAAAGAGGATAAAAAATGGCACAGGTATAAAACGTGGACCAGTTTTGGAAAGACCGCGTAAGATTCGCGAAAACAATTTAAACGCTTTAGTGGCCTTCTTACTTACTGTGCCATACTCTATTAGAGTGCCCTCTCGCGCATATCTGTGTTGCGTACCAACTGCTTTTTACACAGATATGCGGGACCACCGGCATAACATGCCTTCCGAGGCACATTTAAGAGGGTTTACTAGGCAGAAATACTGTCCAGTGGAGACGAGCTATAAACAAGTCCACTGGACAATGCGGGAATTAAACCCGGGTCTTAACGGTGTGTGGCTGGTACGCTGCCACTACACCAACTCGGCCACCAGTGGTCTTAGGACGACAAAATCCGCGCCTAGGATTTCGCAAATCGGCCAAAAGGTTTAGAAATCAGCGAAGAATAAAAGTATGTCCAGAAACGGTCCGCATATCACTGAAAAGACGAGGCTACATATTATCAAGGAAGCCAAAAAAAAGCCCTGCAATGACACCTTTACAAAAGCAACGAAGAGTGGATTTTTGTTAACGTTTTCGAGAAGTTAATTTGACTAATGTTTTAATATTTGACAAAAGTTGCAAGCTTGGTGCAAATCACCTAAAAATCCTATTTAAAGAAAATATTACTGTTGAAGTTTCAAAAATTTTCACTAAAATAATGGTTTTAAAAGTAATATCTGAGCATGGTGCTACACCTCTCTGTATAGTTGGTGGCACCGTTAATAGTGCAGTGTTAAAATATTTTAAATGGGTTTCTTTTTGAAACGGCCTATGGTTTATATTCAGAGGGGTGGCTTTTCAGCAGGATAACACAAGATGCCATACTTCTGTCTTTACTCAAGCTTGGATGCAAGAACACCATTTCATGGATAGCAGCTTTACCGGATCTTCTTAATGATGAAAACATATGACATCTATGAAGATTGAAGTGGAACGAGCAGCTTTACAAAATGAAGATTTAATTCGCTCAGTTTTACAGGCCTGGACCACCATCACCGAACATTATGGTGCTGACCTGGTTTTGGGTGTTCCTGGACGTTTTGTTAAGCGTTTAAAGTTAAATGAAGGTTGTATAAGTAAATAAGATGAATTATTTGTTATATATTTTTTAATTCAAGTAATAGAAATATATACCGAAAAATTATATTTGTGCTTTCTTTTTTCCGGATATTTTCTGGACCTAGACGGTCTGTAATGTATTGGTTAATTTATAATAAATATTAAGAACTATACTTTAAATATACGCTATCGTACTGCTTACTTCCGCGCCTGTTCGTTCCCTTAGTACTGCTACGCAGAGTAGTATAGATTGGGTGATTGTAGAGTTAAGTGTGTGTTGTCCGATAGTTAGGAATATATTTAATACTATAGCTAATTTGACTTTTCTTTCCTTCCAACATTACACGGTCAATAACACTTTTTTATCCTTATGGTAGCCCACAAAGGCTTATATGGAGCCTAAGTACTAGATACCGTGCGGGTGCCGGGTTTTTAGATGTTTAACCCAGTTTTCCCCCCGTTCCATTATCAATGTCCAAGCACCAGAACATGTATATAAAGTATTTTATGGTACTTTTTAGACAACACAAATAACTACTACTACCTGTGAACCACCCATTAACGTCTGGGTAATGTCATCCAGACAGAACCTACGGTTTAACGTAGGTTTCGAACCACACCCAATAAAACACATGAATTAATAATAACTATAAAATCATGGTTGTAAGTATAACGGTTTTGCTTTAACCTCATATTTCCAAATTCTTAATTTTTGGGTCAATTAAGAGTATATTCTCTCACTTTATTACAGAATACTTTACTACAACAAGGGTACGATATACAGTTCAAGAAGGCTCTTAGTCTTCGTAAACAGTTACAAAATAACAAAAATGCATATTAAATTTGCACTAATAAATTTATATAATAATTTGATTAAGATTTAGGTAATAATTTAATTTATTAATTTACCACAAGATCTCATTACTCGTTATTTCTAGGATCCCATTGGAAGTCACATAGAAACCATAACGTACTCTTTCATTTTTCTGTATTGCAAAAGTTTATTATATATTTAATTATTATGGGGAAAACCTGATAAAAAAATTGAAAAATTATGTTAAAGGACAGCGTGGAAATTTTAAAAAAATTTTCTCTATACGCTCATGATGTTATATGTGGTAAGTGTAGTATAAGAAACTTGAAAAAACTGATAAAACTTTACCACTAAACATGCAGAGCAGTCGGCAGCGTGGAGATACTCGCCGTAAACTGACAGTTTAAGGTGGGTTTAAAAATTTTATCCGACATGTTGTCGACAACATTTTTGCGACAAATAATCTTCGGAAAACATTGATGGAAAATAAAACCCAAAAACCCCGCAAAATTTACCATTTGGGGTGGCCGAAGAAAGACATAAAATTTCCTTATCCCCGGGGGGTCCCGGCCAAGAGGGGGGGAAGGGGAAATTTAAAATTTTAACAAAAGTGCCTTGAGGGTTTGGGGCAGTTTGTTTTTAGAATAAAATTACCCCTTTGTTTTCTAAACAAGATAAAAAAACCCAAAATCGGCTTTTTTTTTTTTCCCAAATTACCTTTTAGGTAATTTTTAAAAAACATTTAAAATATTGTTACAACTTTTTCAAAAAAATTAAGAATGTTTTTTTAAAAAATTGGTTAAAATTTAATTATTCGCATTCTCATTTTCAAAAAGGTTTTTTTAAATTGGGAAAAAAAAATTGATTTTGGGAAAAAATTTTTTTTTTTTTAAAAAACGTTGGCGGAAGGGGGAAAAATTTGCAAACCTTTCTTTTTCTTAAAGAAAATTAATTTAAAAACAATCAAACCTGTTTTCAAAAAAAACTTTTGGTAAAAACCCTCAACCCTAATATTGGATTTCCTTTATCCGTTCCAAAAAATTATTTTGTTCCAAGTCAAAAACCTCCCCAACATCAGTCTTGAAGTTGTTTAAAACGTTCAACAGAAGTGAATTTCGATGTCTTTTTGTAAAAAAAATTATTTTTATTATTTTTCAAACTAATTTGATACTGAGGTTTCCCAAAGCAGTCAAAACCCTTCACCGAAAAAAAATGTTATATTAAGTGCTTCCAAAGAACGTGAGATTATGGAGACCTGTTTTCCCAAAAAATTGGGATGTTTAGTTAGGGTTTTCAGAACGGTAATTCTGATAAGGCCAATTGAAAACTGTTTGGTTGATTCGCATTGAATACTGGCCGTGGATTTGATTTTAACGCTGTTTCATTTTATTTTTTCAAATTTCATCTTCATATGCATTTAGAAGTGCATTGCATACGGAAAACCTGCCAAAAGTACGAAACCCCCGAAATTGCTACTCGAGGTTTTGGGTGGCACTGAATTCGAATATGCACATACCAAATTTACCTTACCCCGGAGGGGCGAACTCCGGCCGCATGGGGTGAGGGGGAGGGCACGTGGAATTCAAGACTCTCGGAATGGCTGGAAAAGTCCTTTGAGGGTTTTTGAGAGCGCAGATTCTGAATTTGAGAATAAAATTACCCCTGTGCTGTTTTCTAAACAAGATGAAAAACCGCATTTAAATCAGTTCACGAGATTTTTTTTTATTTTTTCAGATTACCTGGTCTATGGTAAGGTTTTGAAAAAACACTAGATTAGTTATAATATTGTTATAACTTTTTACGGACTATAAAAATAAGCATTTGTTTGGTTTTTAAGAAAATTTGTAGGATAATATTAAATTTAGGTATTACTCATTCTCATAATTCAAAATACTTTTCCGGTGTTCTAATTATGTGGAAAAGGGAATGTGATATTGAGCAAACATTTATCTCTTTCTTTTTTTAATTATTAAATAACAGCTTCACGGCGGTACTTGTTTCTGCAGTTAGTAAAACTTGCAAATCCATTCTGTTTAACATTAAAGTAAAATAATAATAATTAAAACAATCAGAATCGCTGAATTTTCAAAAAAAAAAACTAATATTCGGTAGAAAACCGTGTAACCCTGACCATAGGGTTCGGAAGATCTCTTTCATCCGTTAACGGTCGAAAATATAAGGTTTGTTCCAGCACGTCGAAAAACCGTCACCGAACGATCACGCTTTCATGCCGCAGGATTAAAGTGTTCCAAAGAGACGTGACAGCTATCGGAACGATCCTTTTAAAAGTTACACAAAACTTGGGATCGTTTAGTTACGGTTTCTGAACGGAATTCTAATACATGGCCTAAATTGAAAACTGTTTGGGTTGACTTGCGCATTGAACATCTTGGCACTGGATTTTTGATTTTTAACAGCTGTTTCATGTTTATTGTTTCATATTTCATCTTCATATGTTTATGCAGAAAAGTTAAGTTAATTTAAGTTAACAAAAATTAAGTTATTATAAATTTTAGACATTTGTGTGAAAACATGCCAATCAGTTTAAAAATAACAATAAAATTTAGCATACGTAGGGCAAATCACTGTTAATGGAGTTTTCGTGATTTCTATTTTATTGGTGCACTCTCTGGCAGCTGTCCGGTAATTTGTTAACTTCTTAAATAAATATTTGTCTAAAAAATATATAATTTTGTTACATTTTTTTTTATAACGCATGGGAAAGACGAGTTTCCAAGCCTATTTTATGATGTTATTGTGTGGGAGTTTAATTATTTTAAAAAGGAAACGTTTATTTTATTTTTTATGATAAGGTTAAAAAATTAAAATAAGTTAAGAAAGTTAAGAGTTGTTTATCTTTTTAACTTAACTTAATTTTTAATTTATGTGTACCTATAATTAAAACCAGTTGATCACATAATGTTTATCTTTTCTTGTGTGATTTTAACTTATTTTAACTTAATTTAATTTTTCTGCATAATCCTAACTTTATTTAGCGAATAGCGTGCAACGTGCTTTAGCATTTTCTATTTCCTCGCTTGTTTAATTATTCAAAAACATTAATTTTTACACCTCCTAAGCACATCATTATCTTTAAAGATGAGTGACGATATTATGAGTGATATTTCCTAATTTTGATCACAAAAATAATAAGTAGAAAAGTAGGGTTATATTTTTACAACAAAAAATTTTAAAACTTTTGATTTGACAGTCCCAAAAACGATCCGCAAAGCGATCCGTTTACTTTTTGTACCGTCACGAAACTATTTTAAGGCCGCGCATGCGTCTAAGCGCACTAAAAAACAGTTCAAAAACGATTTCGAAACGATACCGGATTTCTTGTTGGAACAAACCTATAGTCGGCCGAATACGGTGCTACTCTGACCGCGGCCTAAGTATCCTGAGGGCGCTGGATTCCTTCATTTTGCACTTTTCTTGCATCCTGTATCAAATCCATTCTTCCAGCTGACTTCAGACTTTTGTATTTCTTTTTACGTTACTATAAAAAGTGATAGTAAGTTCCACAGGGGGTCAGTATAATATCGACTTTTAAAGACAAAGAAAATTAAATAGTTAGCGTAGATACGCTCCATTGATCTTACCATAAAAACGGTTTGTTAACCTGATTGCTAATAAAAAAGTGTAAAATGACGATCCATCTTTTTATACAAGGTGTTACAAAATATTTGTCAGAAGCGTAACGATGACTCACAAGGAAGGCAAAATGGTTAAGGAGAAAATTTAGCAGTTATGAAGGAAATAAGTGCAGAAATAAAACAATTAACAAAAAACAAGAATTCATGTAGGGAGATTTGGGAAAAGAAATGTAGGGCCACCAAGAGGAAATGAAGAGAAATCAACAAGAAATATAGCGCAAAATCCAAAGTGGTCAAGAAAAACTAAAAAACACGCTTTTCCAGAAAACTTAACTAAACAGTAAAAAATTATCAATTATAGTAAAAAAGCATGGGGTGCAATGTGCTATATTTTCATAACTCCAACTTTGTAAATAGCTACCAATAAAATAATTATTGTAATATTTAATATCAAGCACCCCACGCTTTCTTACTATAATTGTTTATTTTCTACTTTTTAGTTTGGTTTGCTATAAAAGGGTGGTTCTTTATTTATTTACTTTTATTTTTTAACAAAATTTAACTATCCATTAATTCTGATCTGTGTCAGTTATTGTCCCTCTAACTTTCATTTTTTTTATGATTTCTATTATATGCAAGTATAAACCATACTGAATAAAATCAGTTATTATTAATTATTTATGCATGTGTCTTTCTATATCACGGTATCGTTAGTAAAAAATTATTATAATACTAGTGACTTTGAATTTAATTATCCCATTTATTACACATGGTATTTTTAGATGCTGCAATGGGAGTTAAAATTAACGCTCTAGACAATGAGAACTCTGAATACATAAGGAGCGTTAAAACAATGTGCAGTATCATCACTCAACGAACATATTCACCTTTTAATTCAATGGTTTATCCACTTACAATTAATTACTATAGAGAAAAACAGGCCCTTAAGGTAAATTTAATATCACTTTTTGTTTAGGGAAATAAAATTATTTATTTCGCCCGTTATTGTTTTGTATAGTGAGCATTATTTTTTCTTTCTACGTTTGAATCCTTGTCAGCTGTACTGATGCTAAAGCTAAAACGAATCCTTTAAAAAAGGAATCGACTTACGGATCCGGGTCCTCGTAAAGAAATCAAATTACCAATACGAATCATGATTTTTTTAAGGGAAAAAAAGGAATCGAATCCACCAAATCGATTCCTATATATCGGACTACGAATCCGGATTGTCTTTAGTTTTTATACATACAAATGATAACTACGATACAAATAATACTACATAATCCAGATGATAATCCAAGTGTTATTGATTTAAGCACGGAGCAGGAGTCGCAAAATATAATAATTATATTCTGCCTGGTTGACGCTAAAAATAAGGCTAAAATTATTTTAGCCTTATTTTAAACTGCTGTAATCCCAAACCAAATTAGTTTTTGGTACTTATAAATTGAACATCTTATTGTAATTTCTCAGGAAGTTTCACCAGTGCCGTTTAACAAATTGTCTGCTTGCAGAATATAAAAATGCATCCAAATTTTAATTTTATATATAATAATAAAATGGCCATTTAAAAGACCCTCAGAATTATGTAAACGATCACATATTAAAAAATAATGAAGATCGAGCAATCAAAACTTTTAAGATCAAATCCAAGTAAAATTTATGCCCGTATTTGGATCCACACTCTATTGTTTCGAGAAGAAATGTTTCATTTAAATGTTGTTACTTTGGACCTAAAAATGAACATATTTTGGTAAAATTATTTATTTTTTAAAAATTTTATTAGGCAGATGTTTCAAAAATTCTCTATCTTTATTTTTGAAAATCAATGTGAAACTGATTATATATTTTAAGTTAAAATTTGAAAATTTAAAATAATGATTTGAAATGGCGGATTTTGGCATTTATTATTTGCATCAGATTCAGGATATAGGAGTTTTTGAGGGTGCTAGGTCGAAATTTGAAAATTAATAATCCTATGTCAAAATTTGAAAATTTGAAATGGCGTATTTAAAATGGCGGATTTTGGCATTAATAAACCGGTTTGTCTCAGATTAGAAATATAATGTATCGATTCCCTTTGAAATTGAATCCTCTTAAAAAAGAATCGATTCCGGATTATATTATAATTATGTAGCGAATCCGGATAACGCATACTATTTTTAAAAACTAATTGATTTCAGCCCTCGGATCCTTAATAGGAATCGATTCCTGGATTCGATTCTAAAAGGATTTAATTCCTACCCAGCTCTAACTGATGGGTACCCATCGATTTAACTTACTTTTTGGCACATCCACAATACTAGATAATAATTCTATTTTTTTAAAATGCAGGTAATAAAGTTTTCTGAATTTAAAAAAGAAAGTTAATATCAATAATTTTCTAGACAATAAATTTATACTTATTAACTCAGATTTAGTTACATTATATAACTTTAATTATTTTAAAAATTGTGCGTCAGTGCCATATATTTCCAATTTTTCGTGTATAATGTTTTTCATTAATCACAAATAACTGAAAAATTAAATCACTTAAAAATAAATAATAATTATAAAATATATATAAAGAAAAAATTTTAGATAAACACTTAACCCTTTGTTACATTGATCAAACCTTACATCTTGGTAAATTAAAAAAAAAAATAAAAGTTTAAAAAATTAATTTGTATTTTTAATATTGTTAGACAAAAATTTCTTATTGGAAATTTAGTGCTAATAAATGCGCCACTGGTAATACTTATAATGGGTTTTTTTAGTGTTGGACAGTGCAAACTTTTATTATTAGAAATATATTTTTTAGGTAATGAATAATAAAAAAAGTTTTTCATATTGATCAAACTTTCTGACCCAGGCTGTAAAATATTTATTGGTCCAAATTATATAACATTTATAGTGGGATCATTTTTAAAATGAAAATTCGGTGCCCTTTGAAAATAAAAACACAAAAAGTAGCAGAAAGGTTTCAATTTTATTGTGGGTCGCCTTTGCTTTTTATATGGTCTATTATTACAGACATGTGCGGGAAGCGGCACATTAACAAAAGAAAAGGCACCGCAGTTCAAACCAAATCTTTTTTGCTACTTTTTATGTTTTTTTTTTCTTTTCAAAGGGAGCCGAATTTTCATTTTAAAAATGATCCAACTATATGTCTTCTACAAATACAGTATTTTACCATACAATGTAATAATTTTTTTGCCTTATACATAATAAAACTAAATAAAAAAAAAATCTTCAAGGGTTAATAAAGTAATTTAAGTTGCTTTCTTGGAAATTTTCATGTATATATTAAAAATAAACTTTATTCTTAATCACTTTTTCAACGGTGAATAACTATCTAAATATATTTTTAAATAGTAATTATTCGTAATCGTTTAAAAATAATCCACTTCACAAAGAGTTTTCTTTAAAAAAAGATCGGTTGTCGGGCATTAACTGAAAAAAAAATTACATTTATAGATACATGCTCTGTCCTTGGCGTAACTGTTTCATAGCTCATGGTATTTAAACAATCGCTAAAAGCTTTAATTGCCTTTTAGTGGTAAACGCCAATATTCCCTGTTTAATTTTTTTAGTTAACTGCCATTTTAAACTTTGTATTTATTATTACAACAAAAACTTTAGGTTATCCATAGCCATGTTGGCGAAGTTATAAATAAAAGAATTGCTGAACATAAGAAAGAAGAAAATTTAATGAATTTAAACCAAGTCAAAGAGGATGATGTTGGAATGAAAAAACGATTTAGATTTTTAGATTTACTTTTAACATCTACAATTAATGGTCGTCCTTTTTCTAAACAAGAATTACCATAAATTAATCTTTTATGTTTGAGGTAAATAGTTTAAAAAAACAACAGCATCAGCAAAAAAAAAGATAAAAGGTATAAATCAAAGAAAAATGGTTTATGTTTAATAATATATATCTTGCCCATTTTTTGGGTTCAAGATTTAGTTTAAAATATAATGCATTTTAAGTAACAGAAAGGTTATTTTGCAGTGATAAATTAATAAACCCGATGGTCTTAATTTATTCGTTAATTAAATAATAATTTATTAACACCAATTTTTTTTTACATTTAAAGCC
>JAHBCN010019686.1:0-15740 GCA_019359885.1 Listronotus oregonensis
TAAGGCCCGGTTGTACAATGGACGTTCAACCGAAGTTCACGCTGATCATCGGTTCAACGGAAAAAACTCGTTGTACAAAGCCGGTTCAGACGGTGAACTGTGGTTGATCTTGAACGTCCGAATTTGGGCGTTCAAGACGAGTTCAACTCCTTTTAGTAATTTTTAACCTCACTCTTTTGACAGATCACCTTGGGTTTTAAATATTTTGTTTTTATATTTTTAAAGTTGATACTTATTCGGTTTTTATAATTAGAAATGGATCTTGTATGGAAAGATATGACCTGATATGACATACGACAAAGATTTTGTAGAATAACTTAATAATGTTGCGCACTCTCGAGCCGCATAAGTATACAGAAATAGTCCAGAGCATTTCAACATTTGGAATAACAAATAATTTAAGGCCAGATTTAGGTTGAAGAAACAAGCTGTGAGATGCACTAACACCTACTGAAATGGTATGCATTGCTTTACGATTTTTAGCCACTGTGAGTTTTTTGCAAGTTGTTGGAAATTTTGGAGGTATTGACAAGTTAACGGCAAGTCGAAAAATAGACAGAACCCAATAATGACCGGGTTGTTAGGCCGTTTTTTAACTTGGATGATTATGAAGCCAAAGAAGCAAAACTAAATTTTCGTTTTGCCCAGCAAGACATTCCAAGACTAGTTGCTGCCCTGCGAATTCCAGATCAAATCAGAACAGTATCAGGACATTTAGCAACAGGTAGGTTAAAGCAACAGAGCTTAAAATTTTTAGTCACACCTTATGTTTGGTTTTTTATAAGCACTCTTAACCGATATTGTAGGTACATACTTTTTTACTTTATTTTTTTATTTGCAGGAATAGAGGGATTATGTATATTTCTTCGAAGGTTAGCATACCCAAATCGTTTGTGTGACCTAGAAAATATTTTTCAAAGATCTACCGCTGCACTGTCTGAGATTTGCACTTTTGTAAATATGCATATCTATAGAAATTTTAGCCGTCTCCTAGAAGATATAGGAAATTTAAACTGGATGAATCAAAACCGTTTGCAACTGTATGCAGATGTAAGTATTTTAGTAAACTTTTTTATTTTCTTATTGATATAAACAAACAAAATTGCATTTAAAGTTTTATTGAATAAGCACCACATAAAAATTAAAAGCTTCTCTAACACCACACTAAACAATTTTATAAACTGCTGATAAAAAATATGTGAGTACCCACTAGTATATCCACTGTTATAATTAAATATTTGTTTTTCTTTAAGGCTATATCAGCCAGAGGTGCTGCCATTCAAAACTGTTGGGGATTTATAGATGGTATGGCAAGACCTATATGCCGACCTTCAGAAGACCAGGAAGAGTACTACTCTGGTCACAAACGCCATCATTGCGTAAAATACCAGGCAGTTGTTGCTCCAGATGGCATCACTACTAGCCTTATAGGAGCATTCCCAGGTCGACGCCATGATGCCGGTATTTTAAGGGAATCCGGATTGTATGAGCAATTGGAAAATCATACAAGATTTCCTGATGGTAGGCACTATGTAATATTTGGTGACCAGGCATATGGAATAAGAGAGCTTCTGTTATGTCCGTTTCCAGGTCAGGGTCTTAATGAAGAACAGCAAAATTTTAACACATCTATGTCTGTTGTCCGACAGGCAGTGGAGTGGAGTTTTGGAAAAATTATATCAGAATTTGCATTTCTAGACTTTAAAAAGAATCAAAAGTTACTATTGCAAGACATAGAAGCAATGTATATTTCAGCAAACATACTAATAAATTGTTATATTTGTCTGTATGGTTGTCAAACTGCACAGTTTTTTAATATCGAACCCATAACTTTAGAGCAGTATCTTAATTAAATGTTTTAAGAAAGTGGTACTTTGTTTTTTAAATATTTTTCAGATAAAAGAGTTTAAGAACAAAACCTATTTTTAAGTTATGACTATGTTGTAGCTGTAGTTGTAGAAACTAATAATAATAAAAACGAAAAAGATATACATTATGGTTTTATTTAAACTAATTATTACATTTACAGGTTTTTTTTAATAATATATTAATTATGTTTTCTTGTCTCTCAACTATGTTCTTTAAATTTTTTTTTCCTCTATTTCCAAGTTTATTTTTTTTTCTTCTATGTTCAGTTTCTGTTCTTCCAACTGTAACTTCTTTTTTGTTTCAAACTCTTGTAAAACCAATTTTCGTTCCTCAAGATCTGCTTTTCTTGCTTTTTCCTCTCTTTCTACAGCAAGTTTATTCTCTTCGAGGGCTACTTTTCTTGACTCCAGTTCCATTTCCTTTTTCTTTATTTCAATTTGTTCCCTATCATATTTTTCCAGATACGCCAGCCCTTGTCTCTGGGCATTTACTTTTCGTGTTCTAGATCTTACTGGACCTAAAAAAAAATTGTTATTAGTGGCCATTATTTAATTTGAATTGTTCACTGCTTAGATAGCACTCCGATTAAATTATGTAAATAAAAATATATAACTTTTAATGAAATTACCTAGAATTTTTGAGGTTTTTGCTGGTGTGCTGGCAGATACACTCGGAGTTGACGTTTTGATGTTTTTTATTGGAGTCACTGGTACAGGATTCCAATTTGGTTTAGGAGAAGTCAGCATTAATAAATTTTCCTTGTTACAGTCAGCAACTACCTCTGAGTCTACAAAAGAAATTCCCATTTGTTGTACACTTAATGGACCAAACTATATAGTGATTAACTTTTAAAAAAGTAGGTACAGTTTTTAGATTTAAACTCTTTCTGTGCGTCAGTTTTCTTTGCAACTAACAGTCCATTTATGAAAACTATTTAATAAAGCTTTAGAGAATCAGACATTTAAAATTTGACAGAATATTATTGAATCACATTATTAAAAATGATGCCAAATGTCAATCAATAAACAGTGCATATAATGCAGGATTTTTCTTTTGTTATAAACTATGACGGAAAAGGTAAAAGTAAAAACTGTATGTCAATAGTTACATAAAATTTAAAAGTTGTTAGAAACTTAAAATCACTATTCCTCTTTAAAAACTAAAAAACATTGCTTACCAACATCTAAAAAATTCCCTCCTGAGACTCCTGAACATTATTTTCATTCACCACTTCACATTCCATGAAATCTAAAAAATAAAAAGTAATGTTTATATAATAGATAAGATAATGAAGTGTAAATAAATCAATAAATTATCTTCTCATTATAGTGTAGTTTATTTTACACAAAACCGAAAAGCCAAGGAACAGATCTAATATTGGAAAATTAATTTTGTTTGTAAAAAGTAAATAAAATAGTAGTTAATTTTTTTAACTTACAGGAATGATCATTAAAAAAAGGCTTCTCGTGATCCTCAATGTTTTCTGGAATGTTTTCCACAATGATTTCTGATGGCTGCACATTGGAGACTATTGAGGCCCACATATTACGAGCACTTTCTCCTTCTTTTTTGATCAAGTTTTTTTTTCGTAAAATCTTTTAGGTTAAATTGTGGAAATTTTCTTCTTCTTTTTTTTGTGGGCTTTGCAACTGATAGTTCAGGTAAACCTGTAGTGGTACAACACTCAAAATTCTGAACTGGGTTCAACAGTGAACTGCAGTTCAAGAAAACTTGTGTTGAACCATTGTTTGTAAAACCCGGGGCCCTAAGTATTTTCCACCTCTCAGACGTAACCGTCCTATTTTTAGTCAATTTTTTGCACATGTATTATCCCTCCAGGTATATTATGCTCTAAGGAGTGATAAGGCTCCCTCTAGAAGGTATATTCCCGAAGCTATACACCTAAACAGTTTCGTTTGCACTTTTATAATATTAACTTACCAACACTCAAAATAGCGAAACGCTTAAAGATTAACCAAAAACACAAATTAGGTTTTTTGCAATATGCCTTTTTGAACGCAATAAATAGGGAGACAGCCTGCTGGGGTACGTCTTCCCCAAAGGTATAAACTTAACAAGGAGTGCTCGATTTTTACTATTTGTCCGCAGATATAGGTTATGTTTGGACGTCACCGTTTGCCCATTTTGCCCAGAAGGCAGATTTATTTTTATTAATTTTTTCTAAAAATTTTACTTTTAAAAACTATTTTGGATATGTACTTACTATTAGAACTGTAATGTATAATATTTTTAAAAAATTAAGACTTTATATTACTTTAAACAAAACAAAAGGCAAACAGATTACGTCACAAATACCGAATTGACATTTAAATTGGTTTATATGGGCTTAAATGGGATCGAGCACTCCTTGTTAGGTTATTACCCTTGCGTCTTCCCCTACGCATACAGCCAGCAAGACTTGACAACACCGCTGAAAAGTAACGAAACCGGGTAATTTAAATACAGCTAAAATTATCACCTGTGCTGTAAAAATAATGTTTGTATTGTTAGCTTTTAAAATATCGCGTTTCTACGGTAATAAGAAACACCGTTACAACATTTTCGTTTATTCTGACAGTCTTGTTTGGAATAAAAACGAGTTTGGAACTCTTAAAAATGAATACTTGCAAAAATTATGGCTGTAAAACAATTGAACGTCCAACGATACTCTGTCCCTGGTATGAATCAGCGTTAAAAATAGTTAAATAGTAATATTTAACAGTAAGAATTAGTAAAAACTTACCGTTTTTTTACAGCCCAGCACCAAAGAGGCTTCTGACGTCATCAAACTGGATTACTAGAAACGATTCGTCAAAAATAAACGCGATTTTGCATCCGGAAAACTACCTAGTGTCACCCCGTCTAAAATATGGCGAAAAAACCAAAGGTGACGTGACTGAAAAACATATTCTGAGCAGAAACAATTGCTACTGCAGGTGTAAAAGCAAAAAACTTCCGAGACCAACTTTTTTTAAAAGGCCCAATGTATGCGTAAGCTACGTGGGAGAGTTAAAAAGTGCTAAAGATGAATACGAGGACGATTTGAGGAGATCATCGTTGCACGGGTGTGTTTGCAAGGATGTAGACGATAAGGTGGAAGTACCGGAACCTTTAAAATCGAGGTTGACGAGGTTAAATCAGTCAAAAAGTGCGCCTGTGGAGGTTGGATTGAAAATGTCGGACCAAAGAAGAAAATATAAGGAATATAGAGAGGCACAACAAGCGAAATATGAGGCACAAATAGAAGCGTATAGAGATAGGGAACGGCTTTCAAAATTTGAAAACGATGCGGGTGGAGGAGATAACGAAGATATAGATACTCTTTTAGGTAAAGTTATTTTTTTCGCTGTTACTATTTATACGGGTACTGTATGAATAACAAATAATTATTCGTCTTTTTGGTAATTGTCTCGAAAGTTGCCTCCTCTCCGATTTTGACCAAATTTGGTATACGGGTTTTTTTTCGGCAACGTTTCGTTTTCGAGATATTCATCATCAAAGTTGAAAATCAAACTAACCTTATTTACACCATTCCTCCTTCTTTTTGCACAGAATTCTTGATTTTTACACTAAATTGGCACACGATTTTTCACAAACATCTTTTAAAAACTTATTTTTATTTTTATTTTACATTTTTTCCATTTAATTGCAAACCTCCACTTTTACACGCCCCAACGTGTGGCAACCATGTATACACTAGGCTTTTTGTAAACAAATATGGCTGCTGCCTTTGAACTTAAAGTTCGCAATTTAATGGAAAAAAGGTGTAAAATAAATAAAAATAAAAGGGTTTGTTAAAAGGTGTATATAAATATTGTGTGCCACTTTAGTGTAACAATCAAGAATTGTGTACAAAAAGAAGGGGAATATAGTGAAAATAAGGTCAGTTTAATTTTTAACTTTGATGATGAATATCTCGTAAACAAACGTTGCCGAAATTTTGCAGATTCGTAATCAGCGCCCCAAAAAACCCCGTATACCAAATTTGGTCAAAATTGAGAGAGGTAACTTTCGAGACTTACCGTCTTTTATTAAAAATCATTTATTTTATTGGTAATTGTCTCGAAAGTTGCCTCCACTCCGATTTTGACCAAATTTGGTATACCGGTTTTTTTTGGAGCGCTAATCACGAATCTGAAAACATTTTTTTCGACAACGTTTCGTTTTTGCGATATTCATCATCAAAGTTAAAAATTAAACTAACCTTATTTTCACTATATTCTCCCTTCTTTTTCTACACATTTTATCATTTTTACACTAAATTGGCACACAATATTTCCTAAACATCGTATAAAAATATGTTTTTTAATTTATTTTACCTTTTTTCCATTAAATTGCGAAGTTTTAATATCAAAGGCCGCGGCCATATTTGCTGATAAAATCCCTACATGGTTGCGAAGTTTAAAAGTGGAGGTTTACAATTAAATGGAAAAAAGGTGTAAAATAAATAAAAAAACAAGTTTTAAAAAGGTGCCAATTAAGCGTATATATCAAGAATACTGTATATTGTGCAAAAAGAAGGAGAAATAGTGTAAATAATGTTTGTTTGATTTTTACCTTTGATGATAAATATCTCGAAAACAAAACGTTGCCGGAAAAAAAGTTTTTAGATTCGTGATCTGCGAACCAAAAAACCCCATATACCAACTTTGGTCAAAATCGGAGTGGAGGCAACTTTTGAGACAATTACCATTTTATTTATTTGAATTCCAAATCACTCATAATTTGCAAAAAAATCCAAAAACAAAATTTTTAATTTTTAAATCTTTTTCAAGGATACCTCGAAAAAATCCCGAAAATTAGGTTTTTTGATTATAACTCCAGAAGTACTGAGTTTATGCAAAAAATTATATAACCTAAGTTAAAGATTTTATAAAAATCCATAATTTAATGTCATATAAAATTTCATTTAGCTTTTATATTTTTTAAGATATTGATGTTTTAACTAAAAAGAATCGTTAATATCTCACAAAGTATAAGAGATACAAAAATTTTTATAAAACAAAAAATAAAGATTGTTAAATTGTTTATATATAAAGTTATCTACATATTTTTAATAATATAAATAATAAAGGAGATATAAACGAAAATGTGATTTTGACCAAAAATTTCAGTCCAAAATAGGAAAAAGTATTTTTTTTACTAAATGTAATTTTTGTTTTTTTTTTAAATTAAAAATTATTTATTTTATTTATTTAAATCCAAAATTACTCAAAATTTGCAAAAAAAACATTTTTTTTATTTTCAAATTTTTTCCAGGGTATACCTTGAAATTAAAAATTTCCAAAAATTTTTTTTATACTCGAAAAGATTGAGTTTATACAAAGAAGGCTATAAAACTTAAAGTTTTGTAAAATACATAATCTTTGTCATATAAATTTACAAGTTTACTTACAACGTTACTTCTGAATAACTGTGGTTAGTTCTGATTAGTTCTGGTTCGTTCTTGTTAGTTTTGGTTAGGTCTGGTTAGTTACAATTTCTTTAAATTTTTAAATAAAATTATTAAAAATTTTTGAATTTTTAAATTAAAAAATTAATTTTAATTTTTTGATGTATCCTCTATATTTTAAATATATATTTAAATAAACTACATAACCATATATACCCTTCACCGACTTTTATTTTTTTATATACATAAATAAAGTTGCTACAATTTCGTCCGGTACCCCGATTAATAATTATCAATTATTTTTACAGTACCCCGATGAATAGATTAGTCCAAATTTTTTCTGAACTTATTAATTTTAAACTTTGTTTCTTTTGTATTTAGTCCATTTTTTGGACGGGCCGTCGAATAAACCGACTTGAAAAGAAAAATTATGCAAGTTAAAATCTTAAACTTACAATTTTTTTACTGTAGGTACACAAAACTATGGAACAGGGACTTTGACATCCGCGACAAACAATAATAAATACGGGACAATGACCACAATGTCAGGAGAAGGCGATTTTGCCGATTTTCCTTCGGAAGAATTTCCTGTATATTCTGAGTATTCCGTTCCCGATTTCAGAAGAGAGCATTATTTTGAAACGCATGACATTGGAAAAATAGGAGAAATCACAGGTAGATATTTTGAGTAGTAATACCAATATGGTAGAAAATCAAGAAACATTTTTTCTTTCTTTTAAACAGGGGACTTTTCCAAGGATCATAACTGTATTCACCAGTTCAAACTTGACAACAAATTGCTACCAGTTCCTGTAAGCAAGGACACTTTTGGAAGAAGCAAGTGCAAAATCTGTGACAAGCCTATGGAGGGATCTAGTCTTAATTTGAGCGCAGGATTTTTGTTCAGCGAGTAAGTGGTACTTTACACGGATATACTAATTTAGATTGTTCCTTTTTCTTAAATAGAAAAAAACACGATTATACGATACGACACATGTATTTTCTTGTTCAATATAAATCTTTCTGAACTTTAGTACACTTGTTCCAGTAATCTTAGTACAGTGGATGGGGAGAAAAAAGCTGTTTGATCTCCGGATTTTTTTTGTACAGTTTAAATTTTTATGAAAATTTGGAATTAAGTTGCTTTAACCCTCTAGATCAAAGTTTATATATGCTTCGGGTTTGCTTTTAATTTTTAGGGGGTAAAAACCACCCCTTATGCTAAAAAATTAAAAAACCATAGAAATATACCTTATGTAAATTAAAATCATAACTAAATATGTAGAATGAATCTATTTTTATGTTGTGAGTTATATCTAACATTATATTTGTAACGTTTCAACCCTTAAAAATCACCCTTAATAACGAAATTCCAAAAAAAATATTTGTTTCATTTTAAAATTATTTAATAACGCTTTTATTGTAGAAAAAATATTTTAACAGTTTACGGTATAATAAATATTTAACTACCATAACTCGACCTTTAAATAGCCACCCCTTATGAGATTTACAAAAAAAAATTGACAAATTAAAACGATTTGATTATTAATAATTATTGTCCGGAAAAATTGCAAATCCTCGCAATTTTTGTGTACTGCATCGATTTGTATAAAAATTTAAAATTAGGCGCTTCTAACCCTCTACTTTAAATTCTATTTCATGGTGATGTGCGCTGTTTGTATTTTAAAGGTGAAAACTACCCCTAATTGTCAAAACTTATGGAATAACATTTTAAAACTTAAGATGGGTAAAATTTGGTTTGGATTAGTTGATTAATATTTTTTTTATGCTTTAGAATACAATTTTAAAATATTTTAACCCTTAAAAATCAACCCTTGTTAGAGCTTAAAGTAAAAAAAAATATTTACCCTACAATAAAGAATAATTTACCATAGTGATTTAATTTTAGAATGCTGTTGCTTAAAATATGTACTAATTTCATTTTGACAACTTTTTGACCCTTATAAATCAACCCTTAAAGCTTAATTAAAAAAAAATTTATTCACAAAAAATTTATAGCTTGACAGATTTAATAATTAAAAATATTACTGCCTGAAATATTACCAATTTCATTCTTTGCAAAATTTCAATCCTTAAAAACCACCCCTTAGTTAGAACATTGCAATTCTTATAAACCAATATAATAGATATAAATAGAAAAAAAAGTAAAATAACATACAAAAATTATACCTGTAAAAGTATAAAGTATACCGGTTTTATAGAATATTATGCTCCAAAGTGGGCTATTCGAGTTTTTAAAAAAGTTGATTGGTTTTTTAAACATAGCTCCTTTAGTTTTAATAGTAGAAAGTTTTTTCAAAAATACTTTTGTACGGTTTTTTTAAGAGCTACAGGGCTATGTAAATTAAATCTTTTTTAAACCCTTTGTTTTAAAATGGGATAAGTTTAAAGGGCTAGAATAAGGTGGTGCTCGCTAGTAAATAGAGGCTTTAAACGGCCATATCTGGCCAAATATTTATTGTACAGAAGAATCTATGCAATAAAGAGTCTTTGTTATTAAAAAAGCTATAATTCGGTACTCTAGCATTTTTTTCGTATCTCCAGTATTGTTAGCGTTATTTTGAAGAAAATGGCCTATTTTTACGAAATTGCGGAAAATCGTTTTTCACTTTAAGCTCCAATTTTTCTAAAATTAATCATTTTAATTTGGTTAAACTTCTATAATATATTAATAATACATATATAAAAAAAATCCCGAAAGGGTACAGATATTTTTAATTAAGAGGGGAATTGGGGGGTTGTTTTTAATGATTTTTTCGTAGGAAAAAGTAGGGACTGACCTTATTTTTATCATAACTTGCTCAATTTCCATGCTCAAAACTATTTTTTGTTTTTTAAAAAAAGGTCTTATTATATACCTACTTTAAAAAAGACCTTATATGTTTCCCTTAAAAAATGCAAACTTTTCCCGCTATTTGACTCTTTAATCTTTCAAATTTAGCATTTGACGAATAAAAGCTAACCATTAACAAGCCGTAGCTCGGTCTGTATTGGTTGTAGAGAAATTATAAAATAACATTTTTTCTAGTTTTTTTATAAGCTACAATTTTCCTTTTTACAGTTTTTTTGATAAAATGCATATTTTTAGAGTTACTTGTAAAAAACCCATTAAAAACGTCGATTTTTTCGTCGAAAAACTTTTACTTTCAATCGCGAATAACTCGAAAAATATTAGTTTTACGAAAAAAATGTATAAAACATTTTTTACTTAAAATGATTTTGTATATCGATTTCTATAGTTAAAATGTCATAAAAAATTTCCACCCCCAAGATGAGGCGGCTATCACCCCCAGGATAAAAGCACACCTCGGCATGATATAAACTTTGATCCTTGGGCTATTCCCTACCTTCTTTATAAATTTCAGGTAAATTCATGCAGGATAAAAAATTTCCTAGTCAAAATGCCTCATTTCCTGTACTAATTAACACGCTTTTCCACTTGCTACCACGCGCAACGCCTAGTCCCCTGTACTAATATTATTAACACGCTTTTCCACTTGCTGCCACGCGCAACGCCTAGTACCCAGTACCCCTTTCAAATTAAATGCAAGAATAATTGTTTAACCTAACAACACTGTAAATCCGTCAAATAAACCCCACCAAGTTCATGCGCCGAAAGTGATTTTGGTGTTTTACCGTTTATGGATTTCTATTTATTCACTTGTTTTTTTTAAGGCTGGTCCAAATGTTAGTTTTTGGGCCTAATAAAAAATAATGCCCTTTTCCCCATTTCCCGTCGTCGTCGTTGCCACGCTTTATCCCCCTGAAAATCTGGCAGCTCTACTGATGTGGAAATCCGAAAGACTGTCTACATACGCTTTCAGGACTGGACTCTTTCTTTGATAAAAATCTACATTATACCAAGGGCCCACGAAATTACTTTCCGGCTGACATTCCTTAATTTCTTTATCGAAATTAACGAAACTTGCCAGGGTTGTTATTCTAACGAAACGTCATTTTTTCGCATATATGAGAAGCTTTTCCAACGTCCAGTTTTACTGAAAATGGCCCTATATATTTTTTGTTTTTCGGATGCTACAGGTTGTTTTGCATCAAACAAGTGGGCTCCGTATTACAAAAAAGCTGATAGAAAAGCTTAAAGAGAACAAAGTGGCGAGATATATAGATTGTAAAATAAAATTTAGATATTACAAATAAAAAATATTTTCCAAAAATTTTTTTAGTAGCAGTTATACAATATTTTGATGATTTTCTAAAGTACCTATAATATTAACGGTATTTTAAAATAATTGTAATTTTACCATTTTTGATGCCATAACAATTGAATTGTGAGCTAAAGGCGCGTTTAAACCAAAGTTGACAACTTAAAGTTGACAAAAAATTGTTTGTAGAAAACTAAAAGTTTCAACAAAGTTGACTTTCAATTAGAGCAACAAGTAAGATTTATGTGAAAACTAAAGTTTTCAAATTAGAAAAAGGCTTGTTGCCAAAGAATTAGCGGGTTTAGGCAGTAGTTCTTCAGTTCTCCACTAGTTTTCTACAAGTTGCTTGTCAAAGCGTGCAGCAACAAATCTTCCACTTTTAGTTGTCAATTTTTATTCATCTTTTACACCAAAGTTGACAACTAAAAGTTGACAAAAAAAAATTCGTTTGTAGGAAAACTAAAGTTGTAAAACTAAAGGGTTGCACTTCTCAATTAGAGCAAAAGTGGAAGATTTTATGGAAAACAAAAAAGTTGTTTTTCTTAAATTAGAGAAACAAGTGAAAAACTTTTGCAAAAAAATTGGCGCGAAAGGTTTAGGTGGTAGTTCTCCAGTTCTCTACTAGTTTTCTAGAAGTTGCTTGCCCAAAGCCGCCGCAACAAATCTTCCACTTTAGTTGTCAACTTTCTGAAAGATTTGTCTCTCCACAAGTGGAAGACAGAAAATGTTGCTGTATTTTGTCAAAAAAGCAACAAATTGCCGCAACTTGGGGAAATAACTTAGTGGAAGACTTTAGGTGTAAACGCGGCTTAATGTATCAAGAGTCAGCAAAGGTCGGGCGATCTTCTTGTTTTAACCTGTTTGCGCGATCATCTAACGCAGTGTTTCCCAAACTTATCTAAAGCGCGACCCCTTTTTGTTAAAAAATTGTTCACGACCCCTACTCATCACCCAAACCAAAATAGCGACAAAAATAGCGTGCCTAATTTACAACTGATGGTTTCTCAAATTTTATTTTACTTTACTGTTTAAGTTTAAACTAAATACATTTAAAAAATTCAACAATTATTTTAATAATTGCGATCTGTTCCACTAGTAAACTAGTAGTACTTCTGCCAGACTAGCATTTACAATAAAAATAAATAATAAAAAGTCGACTGCACATTGTACACCGCGACATCTTTGTTTGTGTCTACATCGCAATACTTTTCCATGATATTCGCAAGGCTCTACTCCTTACTTCGCTAGTAGATGGCACTCTGGAACGTTCTCGTAGCCTCGTTTCGGCTTTATATAAGCGGCGATGTGCAATGAGACCTCAGTTCGAAACAGCGCGTTGTGGCGAATGCAGCGGTATTAAGTAATGAGTAAATATTTTGCGACTTACGTATTCCCGTTTACGTATTTACGTCTACGATAAATTACAAATTATGGATAAGTTTTTAAAAGAAGTGCAGAACCATCTACGTCTGAAAGTGGCAGTAATAAAAAGAAAAACAGACTTTACAGTGATGATTATCTTAAATATGGTTTTACCATTATTTCCAATAAACCACAATGTGTTATTTGGGGAGAAGTATTGTCAAACGAAAGCATGAAGCCATCAAAGTTACTTCGACATTTAAATAGCAAACATCCAGATAAAAAAGACAAACCCGTAGAATTCTTTGAAAGAAAGCTGAACGTCCTTCACAAACAGCAAGATACTTTTCAATTGGCAACCACTACTAACGAAAAAGCATTATTAGCAAGTTATAAAGTTGCTTATCGCGTTGCCAAAACTAGTAATCCGCACACAATTGCTGAAAATCTGATTTTGCCAGCAGCTGTTGAAATGGTACATATAATGATCGGTGAAAAAGAGGCTGCAAAGTTAAAAACAATACCTCTGTCAAATAATACTATCCAAAGAAGAATTAGTGATATGGCAGAAGATATTCAAGCGCAAGTTGTGGAAAATCTTAATAAATGCACGTACTTCTTCTTCAAATGGACGAATCCACGGATATATCTAACTGTGCCCAATTTATTACGTTTGTAAGATATGATACAAATAATGGCATTCAGAAGATATTTTATTTTGTTCCCCATTGGAGACCAATACCACTGGAAAATGTTTATTCGACAGTTTTGTGAAACGCACAAGTAAATATGTTATTGACTGGGAAAATGTATTGCTATATGCACGGATGGCGCTAAAGCTATGACAGGACATCAATCTGGTCTTGTCGTCAGATTACAAGAAATAATGCCTAATGCCACATGGAGACATTGTTTTTTACATCGAGAAGCTCTGCGTCAAAAGCTTTACCTCCTGAAATGGACTGTGTTATGAAAACCATCATTAAAGTTGTAAATTCCATTAAAGGAAAAGCTTTACAGACCCGTATTTTTCGAAAAATCTGCGAAGACATGGGTGCTATATTTCAAAATCTTCTTTATCACACCGAAGGTGGCTTTCAAGGGGCAACGTCTTAAAAAGAGTATTTCACTTAAGAGCAGAGCTTTTAATGTATTTGAAAGATGAGAAGTCCCCATATGAAAATCAATTTTCCGATCCTATTTGGCTTTTGAAACTAGGTTTCCTTGCTGATATTTTCGAACAATTAAATATTTTGAACAGTAATTTGCAAGGTCGCGACATTAATATAATTACAGCCACAGATAAAATTAAGGGGTTTATAAGAAAAATCGATTTATGGTCAACTTCACTTGGCAAAAGCAGCTCGATTCATTCCAGTGCATTCAGGAAATTATAGAAAATGTACGTTACAATGCTACAAATTTTGAACAAGTTTTTGCAGGCATGCAAGTTACTTTGCTTAATTTAAAACAAAAGCTCTGTGATTATTTCCCGAAGAAATTCAAAACAGTTACGACAGTTGCAGATGGATACTGAATCCGTTTTTAGCCGATTCCTTTCAACATGCTGAAATACCAATAAACATGAAAGAACAACTTATTGAAATATCAAGTGATGGAATGTTCAAGCTGCAATTTTTTTCCCAGAACCCGGACGAATTTTGGACCAAAAGATGCAGGAATACCCTCAGTTGGCGAATGAAGCTGTAAAATGTTTGGTTCCATTTATAACATCATATTTATGTGAGTTAAGTTTCTCGTCTATGACTGCCATTAAAACAAAAGTGAGAAATCGTCTCGTACTTGAAAACGATATAATTGTGTGTGTCTCAAATACACAGCCTGATTTGAAAGACTAGTTTCAAAAAAACAGGCGCATGGGTCTCATTAACATTGTAATATTTGACTTTATTTTTTTCTTTTATTTTTAAGGACTTTTTAAGAACTTTTAATATTTAGTTTTTTATGTTTCGTTTGATAATTAATTGTTAATTTTTATTTACGGCTTTATTAAAATAAAATACATGATTTAACAAAGTAGTGTTTTTGTCTTATTTTGGAAATTTCCGGCGACCCCCTAGAACTCATTGCGACCCCCCAGAGGGTCGCGACTCACACTTTGGGAAACACTGATCTAACGTAAATAAATTGGCTTGCTTAATTGCTTTCTTTAAAAATAATAAAAAAAAATACTTCAAGTACTTCAAGTTTAGACAGCTCTGGTAAAACAGTAATGGCCCACTATTTAATTAAATGTTCGAATTGAAAACTTCGTGTGCCTGACGGAAACCTAAGCGATTGATGAATTTCTCTTAAACTCTGTTTTCTCTGGTTTTCAAATCAAACATTTAATTAAATAGTAGGCTATTACTGTGTTACTTAACCTTCCTTATCATTTAAGTTAAAATAAATCGAATTTGTAAAACATTTTAAGTTAGTATTAATTGATCGCAGTGCAAAAGTTAGCAAGTTTAGGCCATAAGCATTATAGGTTTTTGTAATCAAGGTACCGTGCAAAATCCAAATTTAGAAAAATATACAGGGTGTGCCATTTAAAAAAACATAAATATTATCATATCTTCTTTCTGAATCACCCTGTATCAAGGAAGTTTAAAGGTGTATGGAAGCCCAATACTGTAGAACAAAATTGTCCAGGCGTGCAGGGCAGCAGGAATAAGGGGATTGGCCCCGCGGAGTTTGCGCAATGAATAGTAGGTCAGGGCCGGACTTATATAATTCTTTGTTACTATCTATAAAGTTGACATTATCAAATGTCAAATTCAATCATTCATGTTTTTTTATTTTTTGCACAAAATTGTTGGTTACCAAACGATACTATAATAGAATATTTAAAATTATTGTGTAATATTATTTATATTATTTGATATAATATGGAAATAATATATGGCGCCACTTTACAGCCTTCTATTTAA
>JAHBCN010019687.1:0-15707 GCA_019359885.1 Listronotus oregonensis
TGTTGAATAACTGTTTTTACTGTGCGTTTCAAAAAAGTTGTTTTACGAGAATATAACTATGTCGCGGCGAAATCATTTGTCATTAGATGTAAAACAGGTTGTGAAAAATTTGTATGAAACTTTAATCAGTAGAGGATTAATTAAGCAAGAAGGTATAGAAGAAACCTGTCTACTTACAAAAACTCCAATATCATCGATAAGGGATATACTTATTAGCGAAGAATTGAACAAAAGAAAAAAACTTGGATAAACTGAAAATAAAGCTAGACAAAGACGAAACCAATATAAATATTAGCCGTGCCGCCCTCCATAGAGTTCTTTGTAAAATGGGATTTAAATACCGCAAAAAAGACAAAAGACAAGTAGTAATGGAATCGCACAGATTACGCACTTGGAGATTTAATTACCTTCAAGAAAGTAAAAGATATAGATTAGAAAACAGATCCATAATTTACCTTGATGAAACATAGTTCGATACACACGATACAGTATCCAAAGAATGAGTTGATTCCAGTCAAAACTGTCACAAGAAAGCACCTTTAAATAAAGTAAAACGCATTACCATAATACACGCTGGTCCAGAAGACGGATTGGTCCCAAACTGCTTGCTGTTGTCTGCAAAGAATATTAAGGATTCTAGCTTGGATTATCATGAGGATACAAGTGCAGAACTTTTTGCGCGGACAGATTTTGTCCGGCCCGCGGAGAGCTAGCATACTTGAAAACTCCTTTTAGAGAACAAATAATTTTTATAGCAAATTAAATTTAGTTTACTGAAGTATTCTAATTTTATGTTGAATAATTATTAATATGACATCTACATTGATATGGTCATGGGCTAACTCCGCTAACTCATAACATTCTTGTAGGCTTATTGTTATTGTTTTTGTGATAAGTTGGATAAAGAAACACAGAATTGTAATGAGTAAAGACATGTATAATATGCAGAAAATTTAACTTCAGTATATAATAACTAACAAATTATTGAAATGAATCCAACTAACATTTTATACATTTTAAATAATCACATAACTTATAACAAACATAATGACATATGAAATACTAATGAGATTTATGTAATTGAGATTTTCCACTGACAATAGTTTGTAGTTGTGGACTAATTTTACTTGTACCAATTATTAAAAGAGATTTAAGATGCTCATCAGTTAATTTCGATCTGTAAACATTTTTTGTGTACTTCATTTTGGAGAAGGTTTTCTCACACAAATAAGTAGTACCAAAAACAGAAAACAGACCACGAGCAAATTTATGCAAATTATCAAATTGTGTCAGTGGAAGACTCTTATAAAATTCCAACAAAGATGAGTTTTGATATTTGTTCTTAATTATATCACTGCATTGTAGATCAATCATTTCCATTTGAAGTTCCGGGGCTAGGGTTTCAATGTCAGTATCAAAAGGATTCTGAAAAATCTTAATTTGATTCGCAATGGCATCAAAGTCCGAGAAACGAGTATCAAAATTTATCTTTAAAGCACTTAAAGTTTCGATTGCAAAATCGATAGGAAACTCAGTCTCAGTAGTGTGGCTGAATATTTCACATGTTTTAAAATGTGAAAAACATTTACTTCGTAGTTGTGATTGAAACAGTCTCAGTTTCTTCCGGAATGATTTGATATTAGTGTATAAATCAGGAAGATGCTGGTTTTCTCCTTGCAATCCCAAATTCAGTTCGTTCACATGTTTTGTCAAATCAACATAGAATGCTAACTTCCACAGTCATGGGTTGTTTTGTAATTCAGTAAGAGGGTGATGCTTTTCATTCAAAAAAATTTCGATCACTGCTCGAAGTTCAAAAAAGCGCTGAAGGACTTTCCCACAACTAAGCCAGCGTACGGCAGTATGATAAGGTAAGTCAGTTTCTCCAATCTCTTCAATAAATTATATCAAAAATAAGATCTGATAAAATTAACAGTTGATATGACTGGTTTCAGAACGTCAGACATATCCAAACATTTTCCGCACAAAGACTGTTGATGAATGATACAATGTAAGACTAATGGTTTTGAACCACCGTCATTTTCTACAGCCTTTGACACAAGAGCGACCACTCCTTTATCTTTCCCACTCATGTTTTTGCCTCCATCAGTTGTAATACATTTCAAGTTTTTCCATCGAAGGTTCTTTTGATTAATGGCCATTTCAACTCCTTTAAAAATATCTGTACCAGTAGTTGTGCCATGAATACTATACATATCAAGAAGTTCTTCGTGCACTTCATAGCTTTTATCTACTCATCGAATATAAATCAACACCTGAGCAGTATCTGACACATCCGTTGACTCATCCAAGGCCAAAGAAAACCACTCAAAATGTCCATTTTTGTCGAACAGTTGAGAGGCTATATTTTCAGCGATGTTTTCTACCCTTCGAGCCACAGTGTTTGCTGACATACTGACAGTTTTTAATAAATTTACCTTTTCAGGGCACATTTCTTCGGCTACTGCAATTATGCATTCTTTGATCATTTCTCCATCGGTGAATGGTTTTCCACGTTTTGCAATTTCAAGAGCCACACGAAAGCTGGCACGAGTTGCAGCCTCTTGTTCAGTTTTGAGTTTTGTAAATGAAGATTGCTGCGATTTCAATTCGCGCTGCATAGCTTCGAATTTTTCTGTCCGCAAACTTCCTGTATATTTTGAGTAATTTTGAAAATGTTTTGTTTCATAATGACGTTTAATGTTATATTATTGAGAACGGCTATGCTTTCATTGCAAATCAAACATAGCGCCTTGTTACTGGGCTCAATTACGAAATACTGAATGTTCCACTGATCTTTGAATTTTCTGCATTCACTATCAACTTTTCGCTTCTTTTCCATACTACTAAGTCACACACAAAAGCAACAATTCAAATCAAAATACTGTTATAAAGATGTCTTAAACTTAAACACGCACAAACACGTTTTAAGGAGGAATGCAATATTTTATTTAACAACAGTGTCATAGGAACTGACTTGTGGTTGCGCCACTAGCCTTCTTATATATTCCAATTACTGCCATCTAGAAGTGAGTAGAAGACACCAGAACTTTCTCGAACCAACGAGATTATTCTGTACGTGCTATTAGCGCCATCTGTTAGCGATAGAAGGTACTACCTATTTCCGCTTGTGTCCACCAGATGTCGTGTCACGTTACTCGTCATGGCTCGTATTCTACGACTAATCTAGAAATTACAGATAATGACAGGAAAATTAATAATATGCAGTGTTGCCGTTTTGCGGACTTTAGTCCGATTTGCAGCCTTTTTTAAACGTTGTGTACTTTTTCGAACTTTTTTTTTCATCAGTGGACTATTTCACTTCTTACCACCGGCAACAATGATAATATGGTTTTGGCCCTCGGAACTTACTGGAGTAATCAGTATGGCCCTAAGGCTGGAAAGTTTGGAGACCTCTGCCATAGAGCATTTGTGGAACCAAGTAAAATCAAAGATTAGAGCAGAAAATATTACACCTACTTTAAGTCACAGTGTTATAAATTTAATAAAAAATGTAGTTACTAACATACAAGTTGAGAGCTGAAAATTCAGAACAGCACATTATAAAAAATAAGGACTCTAACATTTCTATATAAACCCACATAAATCCTATTGTAATTAATTACAATGATGACCCTGATAGTAAAACACAATTAGATTTAGATATTTGGATTAAAAATGTATAGATAGTATAGTTATAAATTTATTACAACTTTGCACATATGTAATTTTAAGATTATACCTACCTAAATAAACAATAAATTATAAATCTTTATATTATTAAAGTCCGTCCCTAATGTTCTGTCCTTTAATACCTGCTGATCCGCAGTTTTATTGTTGTCGGCAGGTATAATCCATAAATGAAGGCAAAAGCTAACACGGTATACTTTGAGACAAACTTATACATAAGTGTCAAATTGATAAAATCATTTTCATGAAAGTCGGTTAAAAAGAGATTTATATATTTAAAATATCTGATATAAATAACATATTTTAATACCTACCACTAAGCAACTCTATTCTAGAGGCTAGAATAATCGAACATAGTTAAAAAATATATCTAAACTGGCCCAAATAGAAAACCAGAAGGGGTGTTTTTTTATATATTCCGCATTTTTATTACATTTTCGTGCAAATAACTATATCAGCCCACAGACATGCGAGCACACTGTTTGAAATATTGTCGAAAAATTAGACAACGGAGTTAGGGGTAAAGGTCGTACATTGAAAGCCTGTAATTTTAAATCTACGGGGGGTTGATAAAAAATAGGTTGTCCATCTAAAGTATTTAACAAGGTAAGCAAAACAGTCTTTACAAAAAAATAATCAGAAAATTATTATAATCAATATATTTGCCTTAAAAAATCGTACATATTTAGACGCACTTACGTCAGTGGTATTCAATTTTTCAGTTTCGTTTTTTCTGCTTCTCGATAATCCTGAAGTAAATTTTAAACAAAAAAAATAAATTTTGGTTTTTGTTTTTAATTTTCTTTAACATTATTCATGTAGAATACATGTTTTATATAAATAATTTTTATTACATTGTATTTTCTTTGCTATTTCTTCTGTTTCGCTCACTATTCTGAAACACCCTTTCTATTAATGTGAAAGATTCCATTTTTCCACTATTTACTCAAACGCCAAATAAAGCTCACGATTCAATATGCCTCTAATATTTCCAAGATTATTTGTTTTCATCTTCGGGATAAACCTAATAAGGAAAAAAATGCCAATAAAAAGCAATGTACGCGTAAAACTTTTTCCTCGAGTTTTAATAAAATTACTTATACAGGGTCCTGCAGCTCACCTCCCGTCTTATGTAGCTCATTTATTATTTACTGTAAAATTTTCATATTTTGCAGACGTTACCTTTAACCTACGGTGCATTTCAGAAAAATAATTTTGGTTATACAGGGTGTCGCAAAAAAGTGTGACGACACGATGGTGCATTTTTTTAAATGGAACACTGTGTATTTTTTATATATTTAGGTACCTCTTGTAGTCAACTATCTTCCTTTAAAAATTTGTCAACATCGGTTCAGTAATTTCAGAGAAAAAAATATAAAAAAACTGTTTTGCACCATTGTATTTAAAAATGAATAAAAATACCCATAGGGCTTGAATAATAGAATTAAACAAGGAACTTATTAAGTGGGGTTATATCAGTCGCTTATGTCATGTTTGGTTAATTCGAACTGTACAGGGTGTCCAAAATTTAGTGTCAAACTCTTCAAATTTGAAAACACTTTATTTTTCTTATTTTAAATCATCATTAGAAAATGTTTGTTTTTTAATTCTACATCTAACGACCTAAAAATATACAGGGGTTTGTATTTTAAATAAGAAAAATAAAGTGCTTTCAAATTTGAAGAGTTTGACACTAAATTTTGGACACCCTGTACAGTTCGAATTAACCAAACATGACATAAGCGACTGATACAACCCTACCTAATAAGTTCCTGGTTTAATTCTATTAATCAAGCCCTATGGGTATTTTTATTCATTTTTAAATACAATGGTGCAAAACAATTTTTTTTTATATTTTATTTTTTTTCTCTGAAATTACTAAACTTTATTAATTTTAATCTCAAATCACTGAAAATTTGCAGAAAAAATGAAAAAACAAAAAAAATTCTAAATTTTAATTTTTTTCCAGTCGTATACTTAGAAAAAATTCCGAAAATTCGGTTTTTTGATTATAACTCTAAAAGTATTGCATTTGCATAAAAAGGCTTAATAGCTCACATTAAAGGTGTTGTACAATTTTTGAGATATTTCTTGAACCAAGAAATCAAATTTGCTCAAAAATTATTGAGGATTTTAAATGTAATTTTTATTTTAAGAGAAAGCAGTGTCGTAGTATTTTTATCTCTAGAAATATTTAATGCAAAACCCGTACGGACGCCACTGGTGGAGAAAATTAAAAAAAAATGTATATCAGAAAATGCACCTTGATGCATACGAGACGTGAACCAAATTTTAGAAAGATGTCTACAATATTATTACTCCAAAAATTGTTTTTTTTTAAACTTTATCACCCTGTATAGTCTGTCTCAAAGTATATTGCTATGGTTTTTGGCGGGCAATACCCCAATAAACCTTTAACGATTTTATTATTTCTTGTCATTGGGTAAACCCATTATTTCATAGTGGCAGGTGTGGGCCAGGTATTTCTTGAGTATTGACCATTAAGTATATACATTTTTCTACTAATATTTAAGTGACAGTGTTAAATAGCCGTTTTTACTGTGCGTTTCGAAAAAGTTGTTTTACGAGAATATAATTATGTCGCGTCGAAATTATTTGTCATTAGATGCAAAACAGGTTGTAAAAAATGTGTATAAAACTTTAGTCAGTAAAAGACTAATTAAACAAGAAGCCCTTAAAGAAACTTGTCTCCTTACAAAAACTCCAATATCATCGATAAGGGATATTATTATTAATAAAGAATTGAACAAAAGAAAAAAACGAAGTGAATTTCAATCTCACCGTATAGACAATAGTGATCAGGACCTAATAAGAAGCAAATATATTGTCTAATAATTAATACCAACCCAACGAAATTTTCGTGTTTCTGCGCTTGCGTAAGGCAAATGTAAATATTCTTTATAAATGCTCAAGAAATTTTTAAAGTTAAAGTAAATGTAAATAAAAGTTAAATTAAATTTAAAGTTGTCTGCATAAACCAGCCTTTACAAATTACATAACAGTACCGGTCAAACTTCGGGTATTTTCGTGAACAACGAATATAAGTCGGAGTTTTAACGGCAGTTTGTAGTAATAAATTGAAAACGGTTGGAAATGGAGCGAAGTTGTTCCTACCTTGGATAAACTGAAAAAGAAACTAGACGAAGACGAAACCAATATAAATATTAGCCTTGCCACCCTCCATAGATTTGTTTGTAAAATGGTATTTAAATACCGCAAAATAGACAAAAGACAAGTAATAGTGGAATCGCACAGATTACGCACTTGACAATTTAATTACCTTCAAGAAATTAAAATATATAGGCTAGAAAACAGATCCATAATTTACCTTGATGAAACATGGTTCGATACACACGACACAGTATCCAAAAAATGGGTTGATTCCAGTCAAAACTGTCAGACGAAAGCACCTTCAAATAAAGGAAAACGTATTACCATAATACACGCTGGTTCAGAAGACGGATTGCTGTTGTCTGCAAAAAATATTAAGGATTCTAGCTTGTATTATCATGAGGATACAAGTGCAGAACTTTTTGAAAACTGAAATCTTTTAAAAATATTCCAAACAACAGTGTTATTGTCATAGATAACGCAAGCTACCACAGCCGTCTGCTACACAAAGCACCAGCTTCAATAGAGTTCAAAAACTGAAATCTAGGAATATTTGTTAGAAAATGACATTTATTTTGAATTTAGTTACATAAAAGGGCAATCTTTGGAAGTCCTAAATTCATATGCAATTAAAAAACAATATGTATATGATAATTTGGCTAAACAGGCTTGGCATACTGTCTTACGTCTTCCTCCGTATCACTGTATGTTTAACCCCATAGAGCATTTGTGGAACCAAGTAAAATCAAAAATCAGAGCAGAAAATGTTACACCTACTTTAAGTCCCAGTATTAAAAATCTGATAAAAAATGTAATTACTAATATACCAGTTGAGAGCTGGAAAAATTCAGTACAGCACATTATAAAAATTAAGGAATCTTACATTTCTATACAAAACAACATAAATCCTATTGTAATTAATCTCAATGATGACTCTGATAGTGAAACAGAATTAGATTTAGATGTCTAGATTAAAAATGTAATTATGTATGGATAATATAGTTACAAATTTATTAAAACTGCATAAACAATAAATTATAAATCTTTATATTATTAGAGTCCGCAGTTTTATTGTTGTCGGCAGGTATAATCCATAAATAAAGGCAAAAGTTAACACGGTATACTTTGAAAACAACTATACCTCGAAAGTAAAGACTTTCAGTTTATACGTTCATAGGAAGTTTTTCTTAAAAGAAGTCCAAGAATCACCCTCTTAAATATTAGCATGTCTTTAAGGAATATCCTATATATCACATTTAAATTTAAAACACGGCTGACTTGGCTTTAAAAGTCTATCTTTCATAATAAAATTTTAACATTAATTTATCCTGATCAATCCCATTTTTCACAGTCATAATACCTCAGCATATTCGACACATCGCATGTACCTTTTAGCAGTCGGCCGTGCATCGGAAAAATCTCCAAAGTAGTATCTAAAATGATGAAAACCCTCCATCGATCATCCTTTTTAAAACCATTAACATCGCACCCGCATTTCCATGTCGTGTACATCTATTTTCCATCATGGCGCCCGTCCGCCTGGATGTTCGGCTTGCACTATTTTTTATTTATTTTTTTATTAATATGACTGTTTAAAGATGTATGAAAAGCGTGTTTATAAGAGTAAAATTAGACAAGGTTTTCTGGGTTTAATTTTATTACATCTAATATTTACATAAAATTTGAATCCTTAAAAAAATCTATATTTTACCTATAGAAAGGATAATAATTTTTTTACCATATATTCCTAGGTTATCAAATAAAATTTATCGAATAGGTAATAAATTTAATATTTGTACTATACTTCAAACACAAAACACTCATAGATCTAAAGTAACAAAAACAAAACTAACAAATAAAAACAAAAAATGTTATTTATAAGATCCCTTGTGACTGTAATACATTTTCTATAGGTGAAACTTTGAGAACAAATGCATAAAGGAACATAGAATATACATTAAAAACACAGAATGCCACAAATAAAAAGCCGGTCAACACGCATTTGAAAACAACCACATAATAAAATGAAATGCTTCTAGTATTTTAGCAAAGGAAAGTTGTTCAAAAAAACGTAAAATTAAAGAAAGTGCATTTATATTATTAAATAAAGATAAATGTGTGGCATCTGCTAATTTAAATAATACATGTTTACCTCTGCTTGATGCTGAAGTAATTTCTGGTAAACTTAAAATCAATTAACACACCACATCACCTTTTTTGTCTTATAATAATAAGTAGTATAAACAAAAAACGATACATTTTTCGGGAAGAGCCTATAAAATCTTTTTTGAAGTACTTAAAAAAACTTTATTTTTGTTTTACATAAAAGCCTCTAGCACTTAAATTAAGCGAGTTATGGCCAAAATAAAATTAATCTCTATTTTTTTTTGATGAAAATAATGTGAAAATCATCCCCTTATTACCACCCCAATTAAAAATAACTTTGATCACTTTACAATTCACTTTATTTATGTATTTGAAATATGCTCAGGAAGTTTGACCGGTTTAAAATGCATATTTTTTAAAAATTTTGAGCTTAAAGTGAAAGAGACATTTTTGTAATTAAAAAAAGCCTTTTCTTCAAAATAACTGAAAAACCCTTTATGATGCCTAAAAAAACTAAAATTTTTTGTAAAGGAAAACCTACCATTTTGTATTTTACAAAATTTTACGTATCATTAAGGGTTTTTGAGTTATTTTGAAGAAAAGGCTATTTTTTTCAAAGTTACAAAAATGTCTCTTTTACTTTAAGCTCATTTTTTTTTAAATATGCACTTTAAACCGGTCCAACATTACAAATACACAAATAAATTGAAATGTAAAGTGACCAAGATTATTTTCAATTGGGGTGGTAATTAGGGGGTTATTTTCACATTTTTTTCATCCAAAAAAAATAGAGATCAATTTTATTTTGGCCACAACTTGCTTAATTTTAGTGCTAAAGACTTTTATAGAAAAATAAGGGTTTTTTAAGTACTTCAAAAAAGGTTTTATGAGCTTTCCCCGAGAAATGTATCGTTTTTTGGTTATATTACGTTGAAACTTTTATAGCCTGCCGTTAGTATTGGGTCTATGGACATCATAAGCTCACCATTCTTGATGTTTTTTTAAGTTACATTTTTGGTAAGAATGATATTTTCGATAAAATTCTTACTTTTCTAGTTATTTGCGAAAAAACGTCCGAAAACGTTTTTTTTTTGGTTGAAAAATTGACATTTTTAATTGCGAATAACTTGAAAAGTAATGCCTTTCGGAAAAAACTTAATAGAACAAAAGTTGCTTAGAATTAGTCAATCTATACATTTTCGAACTTATTTTTGATAAAAACAGTTCCACCCCCCCGAAGGCGTGGCATTCACCCCCAGGGAAAAAGCACTCCTCGGCACGATGACAACTTTGAATAAGAGGGTAAGTAGAGTGTAAATCCAAATTTTCATGCAAATCGGTGCTGTTTGGAAAAATCCGGAATTAACTGTCCCCATATTCATGTGTGTGGGAAAATACTTTTTCCTACGAGCGTGCGGAAAAGGCCACTTTTCCGCACGCATTTGAGTGCGCAAAGTTGCACTTTTCCGCACGGCGTGCGGAAAAGTGAAGTTTTCTGCACGCCGTGCGGAAAAGTAAAACTACTCTAAAACCTTACAGGTAAGCAAGATTTATATGTATTTTAGTAATTGTAGCCTATTTCATGCAATATACGAACCCATTGCAAGTTTTAGTTTATTATCTTTTTTGTTTGTTACTTCGTTATTTTCAATATTTCAACTAAAACACAAAAAAAAATTTTTAATTACCCTGTATAATAATAACAAATGATTATGACAAGTCAAGCAACAATATGTAATCTTGGTGATTTTAACACATGTCAGAATTTTTCTTCGTTTCCATATGAACAAGCAATTGCACAAATGAATTTCAATACAAACAAGCATTTTTAATGAAAAGGTGTTATAGTATCTTTTTCTAATTAAATAAAAATCCGAAAAAAATAATTATTTAAAATAAGTAGTTCCGATGAGGAGCTACCAGATTCTATCCTGGATGCAGCAAATACCGTAAGTTTGAATTTATTATCAGCAAAATCTCGTGAAAAATATGAGAATCAATATAGTCATTTCGAAAACTGGTGCTCCAGCAAGGGGACAAAAAGTATTAAAGAAGAAGTGTTCTTGGCCTATTTTGCGGATTTGCAAAAAACATATAAACCTAATACTTTATGGAGTAAGTACTCTATGTCAAAATGTGTCCTCAAAGTGAAAAGGAACCTTGATTTAAGTTCATATTTCAAGCTAACATCACTACTTAAACACCAAAACGTGGGATACCGGCCAAAAAAATCAAAAACTTTCAGCAAAGAAGAAGTTTCAAGATTCATGAAAGAAGCACCTGATAATATTTACCTTCTAATAAAAGTTGCTACAATTTTTGGATTAGCCGGTGCTTGTAGGAGAGATGAACTTCCTGACAGTAAAAATAACACTTCCAGAATCTTTGTAGTGTCCGATGAAACAAATAACGAACTTTATCTGCAATTGTACCGTAAATATGCAAATTTGCGAAAACCACATACCCCACACAGACGTTTTTTTGTACAGTATAAACAAGGAGCATGCAGTACGCAATGTGTGGGAATAAATTCAATAGAAGAGTACACTGGACATAGTTTTCGTCGATCCTCTGCGACTATGTTAGCGGATTCTGGAGAAGGAATTACCAATGTCAAGCGACTTGGGGGCTGAAAATCAACGGCTGTAGCTGAGAGCTACATTGATGAATCCACAAATCAGAGAAAGGATATGTCAAATAAAATATTGATCATGAACAACTCCCCTCCTGAGCTAAGTCAACCTTCATCAAGCCGTACAACAAGCGCTTCCATAAGCCACCCGCTAAATGAAATTACAGGTTCTGCAATTAATTTACAATATGCTAATAACTGTTCTTTTGTTGTAAATGTTATCAACAAATAATTCCCATTTATAAATATGTTGTAGTAGTTCTTTCAGATTAAACATAATTTAAAAAATAATCATTGCTTTAATATTGGTATTATCTGACGCTCGTAGGAAAAATTTTGTTCCTAACGCTTGCGCAAAGTGATTTTTCCGTACTTGGCTGCTGACAACGGCAGTCGCGTGCGAAGAAGTATCACTTTCTGCACTTATTAGGAAAATAACTATTACGGTTAAAAAGATATATGCATTATTCTTCGTTTATTTTTGGTTTAGTGACTGGCTAGAGAGCTGAAAATTAAAGTAAAGGGTAGGTAGGTAGGTTTAAAGTGAGTGGCTATAACACCTTCCAAGGGTACTACCCTCTGCAAAATTTGCTAAAAGCTAATAAAAGTGTTAGAACAAATGTATATTATTTGCAGAAATTCGAGAAAAAATATAATTTTACATGGTGCCGTTTCTAAAATAAAATTTTAATGGAAAACTGCTTGTTTGTCACAATATTCCATCTTTCTAATTCAAAAACTGCATCAGATATCAGTTGGGAGCCGAAGTTACAGTATTTTCTATCTTTATGTAAACAAGTTTTTGAAGTTTTGTGCAGTCAGTCAGATGGCTCATTTTTCTAGGTGTCAGTTTACTGGGAAAATATTTCTATATTCCGGCGCTTCGCCCGATGCCTCCATAGTTCATGTCATTTTTTATTTAAATGTGGTTTTGCTAGGAATAGTTTTCAGGCAATATTTTTATTTTCAATTATGGCCAATGAGGTTTTTTAATTTTTAACTAAAACCTAAAAATGTATAGTGTTAAATTGGAAAACGTGGAAATTTAAAATTGGGGATGGTGTTACCATTTTTAAATTATTAATAAATAATTTGAGAGTTAAAGTTTATAATTTTTTAGTGAAAATGAGTTAGGCCTGCCCAAAAAAGGCAAAGCATTGTTTAAAAGCGTTACTTAAAAGACGGAAAATTACATTTTTCTTAGTCCCATAGTTATTAAAAAAAATGGTACAGTCCAAATCGGGAAAGATGCCTCTTACGTTATAACATAAATTGTACCGAACTAATAGACGTACAGTGACGGTCATTAAATCTGGGGCAAAAAATTTGTCAAATTTTGACTTTTTCTGCCAATTTTTGTAAATCGCTTTTTTTTACCTTGTTTTACTTTTAATTACTATAAATAAAGCAAAAGGTAAAAGAAAATATTTATATTTTATAAAAAATAACAAATTAATAAATTAATTAACAATTTAATAAATTCAAACAAACTTAAATGTCCTCCCAAACAAATTTAATATGTTATTAAGGCCCCGTTTTTTTCTAAGACAAAGTTTAGCCTTCCAGGCATCGAATGGACCAAAGCCCTGGGTTAGATAACTAGATATATTTATTTTTCAAACTAAATTACTTTGATCAATTATTATCAATCATTTAATAACCACAGTTTAAAAAATTATAAATCTCTTGGACATCTGATACTGACAATAAAGGTCCTCCATTGTCCTTTTCCTGTTAAAAACATTTTAAACAACGATAACATTAAAGAGACATCGATGTTTGCTTTCCATGTCAACACTGATAGTCAACATCGATAGTCAACATCGATTTTTCGTGGATGTCTCAATACTGTATCCATGTGTTTTTACTTGCCAACTGTTAGGTATAATAAATAAAAAATAAAACTCAACATTAAAAAATCTTCTATTTTTATCGGATACATGCAATTCAGCCATACTGTTTGTTTCGGACAAAAAATCGCGAATTACCTCTGTCTAACACATTTAAAATGTTGATACATTTGGCTTTACTAAAAAATAAAATAAAATAAAATGGTGACGTAATAGTCATCTTTTCTGATCTGGACTGTAAGTCACATTCCGAGTGTCACGATAAACAGTAATGAAACCTTCCATTCTGGGTGAGTATAATTTTTCTTTGTAACTATAAATACTTTTATTTTATGCATACAATAAGTAAAAAACAATTCTTGAAATACAAGGGAATTCAACATATTTCGAAAATGTAAAAAACTTAAAAAAAAAGAAGATAGAGCTGATAATTTTGTCTAGTATTGTGCAAAGAATTTTTAGTATTGTTAAACCAATATTTTTTGCATATTAAAGATATTGTTTCTAAAATATCGATAGAAGTAAGTCTTAAAACTCTTTTTATTATAAATAATGGTTTACACGAGTTTTTGAACTTAGCTTTAAAAATATATCGAACTGGTTTCTTTTGCAATAAAAACACTAAATATAATAGATACTGAAAATAATTTTCCCAAAAACAAATGCCTTTGTTTTTAATTGATTTAATAAGGCAAAATAAATAAATTTCAAAATGGAAAATTTCTTCTAATTTATGGGAGAGTACTCTAATAATTAGATGCAAGTTTACTACATAATTTTTTTAAATGTCTTTAAAATTCGGTTTAACATCTGCATAAATTCCTAAAAAAATAGTACATGCAGATGATTTTATAATTTCATCATTCAAAAATATGTTTTTTTGAGTTCACATTTAAATGTTAAGATATTTGTTTTGATGATAATAAAAGAAAGCAGGTTAAAGTTACACCTTTTGGTTTAATATTTAAAATATCATCTTTAATTACATCATATAAATAATCTGCATTTTTTTATTTCATAAAATGGTTGTATTAGCCGAAAACGTTGTAAATTTTTCTTCTATATCAAGGAAAGCTAAATCATTAAGATATAATAAAAATAAATGTTTAAAAATAGAACCCTAAGGCCCAAAGAGCACCACAATTTACATTTCTACTTTCTGACAACATTATTTAAATGTACAGGGTGGCCCGTTTATTTTGGGACACTACCTTATCCTATAAAATATACATGATACAGAAAAAACTTTTATATAAAAAATAACGTTTGCGGATCCTACAATAATTATCAATTTTTCGTGTAAGGCTATATATATTTTGAAATAAAAATTGTTGGTTTTTTTTACATTTCAGCATCCTTTTGTTTTCAAAGCTAACTTGTTAAGGACCACGCTCAATGGATTATTACAGTTTTAGGTTGGTAATTATCTAATGTTGTCTAATATCGTTAAATGGGTTAAAATTAGTAAAAACCATGCAGTATGTCATTAAATTTGTAAAAATTTATAAATTTAATATTTACCTAAAGAAATCGGCTTAGGTAGAAAAACATTGTGTCGTTAAATGCGTTACGTCTCTATGTCGTATTTATATTTTTGCTAAAATATTTGGTTTGAAAAGAGATATTAAATAGCGGTTTTCGCCGTTTTGTTGATATTTTTTTTCTTAATCTAAATATGTAACAGGTTATATATCATTGTATTTAAAATTTTCAAAAAAAATCGTAAAATAGGTTAGTTTTTACCTTGACGCCCTCTAGCGGCGTTTGTGAAATGAGTGTAGCAATAGTTTATACACCTGAAAATAATGCTTAAAATGCACTTCTAAACGAGACCAAGTTTACTAAATTCGGTTAAAGCAAACCGGAGTTATTAGCACTTTTCTAAATTAAACTTTAACCTTCCCCCACCACTTTAATTTAGAACTGACAAAATTACAATTAAGCTTCTTTGTTTAGAAAACATTAAAGAATAAAATAGTACCACTTATTGATACACTTTATTTAATATTTTTTTGAGAAATGTATATTTTTATGTTTTGACGTTACCCTTACGCCCCCTAGCGGCCATCCCACAGACTTGAAGAAAATAATTTCCAACAATTTCTCTTGGTCACTTTTATCTAAAAAATTTTTTCCCGATAGTTATACCATTAGTAGTTTCTGAGATATAGCCGACTACCTCTCTCAGTGGAACACCCGGTACAATTTGTTACCTTTCTGAACCATATAACAAACTAATTTAAAGAGGCACCTCAAAACACATAAATATTAATATAGCAATTCATCTTTCTGTTAAT
>JAHBCN010019688.1:0-15820 GCA_019359885.1 Listronotus oregonensis
TAATTTATGAAAAAATTTTTTAAAAAAACTAGGTTAGGTTTAACATTAAAAGTAATTGTGCAATTTGAGCAATTGCAAAAGTTGGAGGAATAATACTTGAATTAACATTTTTAAAAAATTTGTTTTGGGGTATCGTTATCATTTAACTACGTTAATATTCTTTTTTTTCCTTTTTTCATTAGAAAATTTTTGGGGAATTTGGTAAAATCTTTTTTGAAATTTCCCCTTTATTACTATAGGATTCAGAATATACCCCTCCGCAAGGGGAAAAACTTCCAACCCCCATCCTTTTTTTAAGTCCAAAATATCGACCCCCGAAGCATTAAAAAGGAACGTAGTTGAGTTCTTAAAAAAAGAATGGCCAGTGTATCTACTGATGTCTTCAAGCTTAAAAAACTTCGAACTTTAGGTACATTTGAAATAGTGTGTTTCCAATTACTTGATTAACACATTTACCTTTTTTTTGATCAATAAATGCTCATCTAGAGCATTCCTTGGCTACTTAATATATTCCTGTAGAAATCTGCAAAGGAACGAGCCTTCATCGTTGGTTACTACAAAGTTTCTTTTAACTTTTTTTTAGACTATATTTTTTTTTACTATACCCCGTCATTTCTTATTTTTACATCACTTAGCTTCATTCTGTATATTTCGTTTCCGGAAATTCCCCAGCCACTCGCATAATGGCTTTACTTTCATTGCTAAGTAACTTTTCGGTTAAGTAAAAACTTTATGATTTTTTTTTTTTAAAAATTTTTGTTTTTTTTCCCCCCATAACCATCTTTTTCCTTTTAATAAAAGCAACTAGTTTCTTGAACCCGAAATATCTTGATTTTTGTTTACGGAAATTGTTAACATGAGCATGGAATATACAGACCGGGGGGTTGGTGGTAAAAAAGCTCGGTTTTTCTTGAAAATACGCCAACATCACATTCTCGTCAATCCCCCCCACTTTTTTGTAGCAAGCCATTCAGAAAACGATTTATATGTTTGATGGTACTTCTCTTTAGATTTGTCTGGAGAAGGGGGACACGCAAGGTCAGCTGCCTTTTTGGATCCCTTTTTTTCATATTATTTAACATTTTAAAATGGGAATGGATTTATGCTAAATTAACAATAATTCAAAATTGACAAGTGCTGATGACAGACAATGTCAACAATAAATGTGTTGCTATGGTTTAAATTTTTTAACAGGAAAAATTTCAAAATCTCTGAATTTCTATTAAAACATGATGTTAATGATTATTAAATTATGCGTTACATAGAACAGTAGCAGAAAAAATAAATTTTAACGATGCAAAAGGCCTTTTAATTTGGGGGTTTTAAATAGCATCGGCTTCGCCTCGGCCATTTAAAAACCACCTCACATCAAAAAGTAAACTTTCGCATCTTGTAATGTAAATAACTTTTTTTTCAATTAGATAAAAGACACAATAACCCTATATTTTAATTTCATTTATTTCTTAAGAAAGGCCGTTTTTCGAGTAAACTACCTTAATTTTTTTGATTTACCCTTTTATTTACCGTTCTTACGGTATCTTCTTACCTTGCGAAAACTATTTTATAGTTGCAACAACGGTATACGGAATCAGTAAATCAGATTAAAATTTCTCTCATATTTCTCACGTGCAGTATTCTTTTAGTACCCAGGAGTTCGAGGTAATTATATATCTGTAAAATTGGCCGAAATTATGGGAAAAAACGGACAAACGCTCGAATCGTGTATATAACTTATAATTTCCGTGGCCGATCCGAGAATGAATATTAAATACTTTATTAAAACTTTGAATGGGAATTGAAGATCTCATTGTGCGTATTCAGGTGCGTTTGGTTTTCAATTTCCGGCTTTTTATGTAATGATTTTTATTGAATGTTATTTATAACCGACTTTACAGTTGAATCGTTTATTTGAGATTTTTTTTTTTTGGGGGAGAGGCTGTCATCGAAAGCTTATAAATGGGTTTTATACGGCAAGTCTTTAATTTATTGCTAGAAACAAGGAATAACGACAATACTTTTTATCAATATTTATTGATTGTGGTGCGTTTTACACGGACAAATTTAGGGTCAATTGATAATGATGGATGATTTAGTTTTGTTTTTTTTTTTTAACTAAAAATAAATAATATATTTTAAAACATTATCGCCTTTGTTTGCAAAATACACTTTTATGTCGTACTTTTATAAGGGAAATTGACACGTTCTTATTACCACCATATTTTGCCTTGTATTGTATTTTAGTTTTTTTTGTTGTAATTTTGCTGCTTGGTTTAGAAATAATATATCACTTTTTTGCATATAAATAATTTAAGCCGTTCGTTTGATGAAAACCCATTATAAAACTACCAAAAAATAATAAACTTTTTTAAAATTCCCACTTTGACAAAAAAGCACCTGTGACCTGTGGCAGCCAGGTTTTTTCAGGTGAAACTTCCCTTATAGTATAAAGCATTTTTAGATAATTGCAGCAGAACCGCGGAAAAAAAACCCCGCACCCCCATATCACCGAATTCCTCGTGAAAATATCTATCTATTGATATAAAAATATAGGGGGGTTTTCTTTTTAAAAAAACGACACCCTGCTGTAACTCTTTTTTTTTGTTTCAAATGTTTTTCTAATTAGATTATTGAATCACATGGAAAAAATACACAAAAAGGCTATATTAGCTTTTTAAAAAAGTACAGGGAAGTTCAAAACTAAGTGGTGGAGATCGCCCTGGCCCAGAGGTTGCGAATAAAATAAAAAAAAAATAAAAATAATTTTTTAATTGTTCTTTGTTTGTTTTAAATGTGTTTTTTATTTTAAGTTAATTTTTGTAAAATATTTTTTTTATTTTTATTTGGGATGAGTTCACTCGGCTAGCTGTTTTAAAAAAAATTTTTGATTAATCAGACTATTATGCAAGTACAGACAATGGGCGCCCGAATTAGGAGTTAAAAAGGGGAAAACACAAAACAAAGACAAAAATAATAAAAGTCAAAAATAAACTCAACAGGTTTTTTAAAAGGTACTTTTTTTAATTTAACATAATAAAGAATTTAACCATTGGACATGTGAAGTTCTGTTCCTTACTTAAATTAAACAAAAATAAAAAAAAGATAAATAATTTCTAATTTGGAAAAGCTTATATGAATTAAAGGTTTGAGATAATGAAATGTAATCTGATAGGTAAGTGCAAACAATTTAGAAAAATATTTTTATCATATACAAAAATAAATACATCCAGTATTAAAGAAATAAGGCAATTTTAAAAAAAAAAACCCAAAAAAAAAATATTGATTAATAAACTGATAACCAGTGGAGATACTTTATTTGTGAGAGAACAAAAAAATCTATTTATCATTAAATTTATGAATCGAGGTATACTGAATTTAGAAAAGAGATACTTTATATTAAATTGAAATTTATTAAATTTAAGTTACAAAAATGATTTTATAAAAAAAGTTTTAAATTTAATAAAAAATAGAATGAAATTTAGATAAGTTAAGGTAGTTAAAGCAGCTGAACTATCTCAGTGTGATGTTACTTAAATGGATAAGTGAAGTCCCTTTAGGCACAAAAAAAAAATGTAACTCAATAAATGATCGGTGGTTAAGTAATTTAAGCAGCTGAGCTAATTCAGTATGATGTAAGTTAAATTGATATGTGCAGTCCCCACCAGGCACAAAAAAACAATGCAACTCAAGTTTAATGATTGGTGGTTAGTTATAATTAAGCAGCTGAACTAATTATCAGTTTGAGAAAGAAAAAAATAAATTTAATTTGCAATCCAAAATCTTTGGACAAACAAACAATGGAACCCAATAAAATGATCGGTTGTTACTTTGCTCTTTGCATATTTAACATTTATAACAAAGAAAAATTTGATAACATGATAATTTAATTAAAAAAGTTATATAACTGAGCACCAGTACATGGCCATTGCACTGAGCCAGGCAAAAATATAAAAAAAAGGTTAATTTATAAATGGACTTATCTTTTGATTTCTGGAACTCCTAATGGAACCAACCTAAACTCCCTTCTGGACTGGACAACACTGCACTGCCAGAAATGACCACACGGTACTATGGAAGGCTAGTATTCCTTCGCTGGACCTCATTCGCCAGAAATACATAAACCATAAACCGCTTGGACTTTTGCCAACACGACCACGTGGTTACGTACAACTCCAGAAATCCATAAAAACTTGGAAAATTCCTTAAAACTCCAGTTAAGGAAAGCCCATAAAGATTATATTAAAGAATGAAAAAAAAACTCAACGTAAAATATACGATGAAAGCCTGAAACAAAATGGTAGGTATGAGATAAGGAAACTATTAAAATTGACGAAAATGCCGACTTACCAGATGTTATGGCCCAAAGAATGTCTTTAAAATCTCATAGAGGATGTTCATAGGTTATAAAATTTAAAAACCCAGTTTAAAACTGCAAAAGCCACAGGCTAAGAAAAATAATCAACTATGCACTAGCAGACATTCTGTTTATTCGATTAAATATGCAAAAGAGGCCTTTTTAAATCAATCACAGGTTTTTTATCACCTCGCATTCCATAAAAAATAACAGGTTTGAAGGTCTTAAAGGGGGTATGAAACTGTTTTACTGTCCTTTTTGGCGGAAAATTCAAATTACAAAACGGAGATAACTATTCAACATTGTTTGGTTATTTAATGAAATTTCAAAAACAAAAACAACACAGTTTTTAAAACATAACCTATCACAAAACAAAGGTTTTTTTTACTTAACGACTTAAAATAGATTAGAGTCGAAAATCGCTTACCCTATTCCAATTAGAAAAATCAATACTTGGATGCTCCTGGAATGTATGCAGCATTATAAACGCTTTTACCGGGTTGTATTTAAAAGAATATTTAAGTATTGATGATTTAAAATTTGAAATAAGTAAGCTAATATTATAAATTACAGTGAATAATTAAAATAAAGGGCAATTAAGTTGTGGTAAAGTTATTTTAAGTGAAAATTTATAAATCCTTGTAACAAACTAAAAAAGTTTGTTACAAGGTGTTGCTGCATATTCTTAAAAAGAAGCACGGGTCCAAGCCGTTTTCTCAAATAAATATGAAAAGTACTCGAAAACACCTTTCGCTCGTTTTCGTTTAGCCACCCTGTATACACCATGCAAAATTCTTTTTAACTTAATAAACTTGTAATGGAATACCAATGTTCTTGTAGATATTTAACATAACCGACCGACAGAATTATCGTTAGAACTTCCGAAATGTTTTGAATAATTTTACCCAGAATTCCTTAGGGCAATGCAGACTGCGAAAATATGGCTATAAATGTTTGTAGTTTAAGTACATTTTGTAATTCTATGTGAACTCAGTCAAATTCGAGTTATTAGTTTAAAATATCATTTGAGTGTGTGTCAGCTTTTACTTTTAGAATCCCTAATGATTAGGTCCCAAATTTTTTATAAAAACTTTCATTCTCATTTTTAACCCCCCCTCCCCTCCCCCGCCAAGAGATTTAATTTCAAAAATGGTAAAACAGATAGTTTTTAATTGTAATTAATAGCCTACATTTTTCATACTGCTAATAGACAAAGTTAGATATAAACATTTACCTCAATTCTATTGTTTATATGTTATATTTGATAAAAAATTGTTTTTATGTAGTTGACAAAAGGTTGAAGGTCGCTTCTAGTTCGAATGGTTGGATATAATACTAAATAAAAAAAAAACAAAAGTGTAAGATTTTAGTAAAGTCTATACGAAGTCAATCCGAACAGCATAAAAACTGAAACGCCGGTTAGAGGCGGCATTTTCTTTATAAGGCATGGGCGTACAGTATTTAACATAAAATAATGAAAATTTATTTCTTTATTTATAGTTACGCGGACTTTTTTTTTTTAATGATAGGTATTATATAATATAAGAAATATATAAGAAAACACTCACCTTTTAGATTTTATTTTATTTCCAAATAAAAAACAAAATTACTACCGAATTTTCAGAGCTTGAATCAGAATTTGGGTTTATAATAATGGGCCGGTAAAATACAATATTCATTTTCTTTTACTATGACATGCTGAACACATTTCATCCATATACCACTGTCATTTACTTCATTACCAACTGCCCTTATATTTTCTAGTACGAAAGCACTGTCAGTTGGGGATTAATTATATTTCCTTAGTTTGTTCTTGTTGACGTAAAATAGTATGACCATGTTTGTCGATAACATATTCCATTTTTAAGTTTTTTTTTTTTATAGCTTCCAATAACACCTTTTTTGTAGACTTTTGAGGAATTTCCATGTTTTAACTTTCCAAATTTAAGAATATCATCCTTCTTTGTGTTGCTATTGGGAACTTTGTTGTCTAAACGTGAATGATAAGACGCATTGTCCATAACAATGACGGAATTTGGAGACAGATTCGGCAGCAACTGTTCAATAAACCACTTTTCGAATAGACTGGCGGTCATATCTTCATGGTAGTCAGCCATGAATTTTTATATTTTTAGCGACAATAATAAAGCGTTAGTAACAAAATTTTATTGCTGCCTGCGTGTAATATAATTACTCTTTTTCCGCGAGAACCGGGCCCCTTTAGTGAAATTTATTACTATTACCCCCCAACCCATATTTAACAAGATCTGTGTGCGAACCAAGTTTCTAGGTACATATCCCCCTTTTTATGGGCGATATTCCTTAATTTTACGCAAATATTCTTTCCGCCATGCTATACGAGACGATTTCATTATAACCCCCTTTGGGTTTTAAATTTTTTTGTACTTGAAGCCGCAATCTAGCAAAATTTTACGCAAGGTTTAAAGATTTTATTCATAACGGGATAACCCCGAAACTTATCTGAATCATTTCTAATGTTGGGACTTTGTTTTCTTCTAAAATTGATAAACTATTGGCGTATAACTTCGTCGCATTATCAACTTTTTTAAGCTTCTGGTTACTTTTTTTCGCTTTACGGAATGGTCGATGGTATCTCCTTCTAATAACTTTTAATTTTAGTACGAGAAAGTTTAGGGCTCCAAACCCTTTTTTTAAAATTTCTTTTTGGATGCCCCACGATTTTCCTTTTAAGCAAGTGTAAATATTTAAAAAAGTTTTGTGCTTGAACATGTAAGCCCTTTTTAAAAAATTCCCGACGGCTCCGCATAAATGGCTTCTACATTCTTTCATTATCAGAAACATCAAAAGGCCCAAACGCCATTTTGATAAAATATTTAAATGACAAAGTAAAAAAAAAATATTAACAACGATAACAGTAAAACAGAAATAACCACGCTAACAATAAAAAAAACAATTTAAAAAAATACGACATTTTTAACACTCAAAAATTTTAAAAGAACGAAGAATAAACCAATTTCAATTTCCCTTATTTTTGATGACAAGTCATCACAAGCCAGCACTGATAAATTTACCAAAAATGCAAATGCAGGTGCCTACACGGGGGAGACATTTTTTGATATTCTTTATTTTTTTGTCCATAAACATTATTTGACCGACTAGAAGCGGCTGTGCAAGAAAAAATATTCATATGGGGTCTAACCATCATAAAGTTGGGTCCAGTTGGGTCATTATTATTGGGGATTTTTTGGTGAATTGAGCAGTCCCGTATGTGAGTCTTTTATTTAGCTATTTGACTTCGTATTTACTATATTATTGAAATATTTATGTTTTTTTCATATATTTACTGAGTTTTTAAGAATTTAAATAAAATATTACCGACAGTGCTTATTTCTTATATACCTCATTGGCTAAATCGCAGTCACGTGTCATCAATCAAACCACTGTGGGGGGTTGCATGGCAATGCATCCCCGAGGGCCCCCCTTGCACGTGCTGCTTATCACATAGATAATTCTAATGCCCTGCCGCTAATTTTAATGCGTTCAGGCACACAACACCGTGGGGTGACAAATAGCGCCATGGCTTGACCGGGGACAGGCTATCGAAATACTATCACGAAATGAAAAAGGGCTTAGTTTTTGTGGATTTGTGTATTTTCATAACTATGAACTACATTTAAAAAAAATTAAAAAGAAATTTAGTAAGAAATCACCAAAAAAAATTTTTTTTCGGCTTTCAACTTCCAACTCCTCTTCTTTTACTTTCGGTTTTTAATATTTACCCTATTTTGCAAAATAAATTTAAAGGAAGCCTAAGATCTTGAAAAACAACCGCAAAACACATAAAATTAATATTGTAACCTCAAAATTCAAACCGTAACTCTTTTGCTATCAGAAAACTAATATACAGGGTGTTCGAAAAATAAACGTATATATTGAAATGGGCGATTTTTTTAAATTTTGGAAAAAGTTTCATAAACATGGGGCCGGGAAAAGCACAGTTTTAAGTACAGGGTGATAACTTTTTAAAAAAAAATTAGTTTTTATTAATATTTAAAAAAAATTTCTCGATTGTTTTAAATTTGGCAATATTATTTGTTGTATTAAAAAAGCTAATTAGCCAAAAATGTACCCCCCACTGCCTTTTTTGCAACTTTAATATTTATTGTTTGATTAAGGGTCTAAAAATACAACTTCTTTACTTTTTGTATCTTTTTCGTATCTCACTTCGTTATTGAAAAGAAAAAATAAAAACGGTTTTATTGCAAGCCACTGGACAAAAATTGGTTTATTAATTTTGCTAAAAAAATCACAGGTGCCTTGGAAACCAAAAATCATTTCTGCATGAAGGTTTGACACTGACAAGCGTCAGTTCTTCTAGAAAATAATTATTCACCTTATTTTCTTGACGAAATTTCTCTAAAAAGTTTTTATCTCGGTTTTTCTGATGGAAAATTACACTTTTGAGGAAATGACAGACATGCATGTAATGTATGCACGTGCTTACAGTAATTGTTATGCAGCAAGGCGCCTGTATGCAGAAGCGTTTCCCCAAAGGCAACTTCCAAATAGTAAAACCTTTGAGAGCGTAGACCGTAGATTACGGGAAAGAGGTAAATTTTCTTATTTCTTTTGTAATGTTTTTGACAATAATGCTATTTGTGTTTTGCCATTCCCATCAATGATGGAGGCCGGCCGAGGTCCGTAAGAACAACTGAGTTTGAAAACGCAGTTTTACGTGCGGTGAAACAAAATCCTGGTATACGTACCAGGACTATAGCAGCTCAATTAGAGGATAATCATTCCAACAGCACTGTGTGGCAGGTTCTCTCCGAACAACTTTTGTATCCGTATCGTGTTCAACGTGTGCAGGCATTACTACCAAGAGATTTTCTGCCCAGTTTGCAGTTTTGCCAATGGTATTACGAAAAGTTGATAATAGCAGACATTTTAATAAAACCAGAGATAAACAACGAGATGAGCAACAAATGTAAATAAATTATCCGAGGGAGAGACAGCTGTTATGCTTTCTTTGTCTGTTTTCAAGGAAAGCGAACGCAGATGGCGCCCGAGGCGGATCCCCGGCATTGCCCGCGAAATCAAATTACGCTAATTCTATTCTTTTCCTTGTTTTATTAAAGAGGTGGGTAAAGATCAACGATTTTTTACCCTTCCAAATCGAGAAAATTTTAAGTTTCGATTTAGACCATTTTTTACATTTATATTAAGTTGAAGTATATTTCTATAATAAATTGATAACAAAATATATAGTATTGAGAAAAAATCCTTCAAACTTAGCACATTTATTTTTTATTCATTTTAAGTGCCCTCTTTTTAATTCGAAAAATTTATTTAGACACTTGAGCCAAAATAAATTACCGATAATAAGTATTTTTAAGTTTACTTGTTCAAGTATTAAAGAAACTTAATTAATATTTATTATTGTGACGTAAAAATTGCCTAAGCAAATTTTGCAAAATAAGATTTAAAAAAGACTTAAAATGATGAATTCAATAAGCATGTCATTTGAAATTTTTTTTGATACTTGCTGTTTTATTTTTTTATCTATTTATTGTAAATGTACATACAGATATTTAAACTTAATATAAATAATTATAATAATAATACCTAAACCGCGACTTTCAATTTTCACGATTTTGATAGGAAAAATGGTTGATCTTTACCCACATCCTCAGAGGTTCAATGAAAAAACTACTACTACCTTTATTTGGTTTTTAATACATTTTTTACAGACAATGAAATTAAATATAAGGAAAAAATACAGGTAGTCATAATTCATCAAATTTAGACATAAAGACAATCATTTATAAGGTTAAATTGATTAATCCGAAACCAACAAATAATTTAATATACCCGAATGTTTTGATTTATTATTTCTATACTTGAAGTTTTTCATAAATTTAAGAAAAAGTGCCATAAATTCAAAATTCATGACAAACAATAGTATTCTTATTAATTAGTTAAACAATTTACAAATTAACATTACCGAAACATTAGAAAAAAACAAAGAATAAAATGTATATATTTACAATTAGGCTAACACACATATATTATGATAAAGCATAGCATTACTGCTCATGAATCCAACTAATTGCTGTATAATAATTTATTTTAAATGTATTTGCGATGTAGATGGAGCGTCTTCACGGACATGGGAACAGCATCTCTTCGGAGCTTATAGCATATTAAATCCAAATATGCCTCTCTGCGAAAAATCCCTACTACATATTCTTCTTCTTGTTTTTCTAAGAGATTCGCCGGTACACTTCAATCCCAATTTTTCTTGCCAAATTCTAGATCTAGAAAAAAAAGAAAATTTAATGAGTACCAATAAATGTTTATTAATAATTAAAAAACTTTGAAGAAATGCAAATGCATATGTAATGATTATAATTACCAATATTATTAATAAAATTTATAATATTTCTCAAAACGGATAATTAATTACCTTCCTAGATAATTGTGTATCCAGTAAAATAAATAAGAATTAAAAAAAATTAATATTCTAAAATAGATGTACCTAGTTTTCTTAGGGCTTTTGAAAAAAAGAATCTTAATAATCTCTTTTTATTATTGGCTGATAACGGTAACATTGTGAATAAATATTAACTCCTGCATCAAGAGAAGAGAGATATTATAACTGTAAATAAATTTTGCATTTTCAAGTGTAATATATGTATAAGCATCTTCAATTTCAATTTTTTTTATGTTTTAATATAAACATTAAAACGTTCTTAATTCAACATTTAAAAGGTTAGTTTAAATTGATACAAAACAGCTGATCAAAATAATTGCTTTTACCCACCAAGACCGCAGGTTAGAAAAGATTATATTAGCTGTTAATAATCCGATTGATCTTAGACTTTCCGAACAGTAGTAAACCAATCTTGGTTTACTTTCCAAATGTTAAGATTGGTAATCTTATCAATCGGGTTCAACTCATTTAAATAACACCTTTGGGGAAAATTGGGTTGGAAGAGGTGGACCAATTCAATACTACCCCGCTCCCTGACTTAAATCCAACAGATTTTTATTTATGGGGACACCTTAAAATTCTGGTTTACGCCACTCCCATACAAACAATAGAAGAGTTAAGAAATAAAATTGTAAATGTTTGCAAAGAAGTGAGAAATAGACCTCAAGTTCGTCGTTCAATGATTCGTCGAGTGAGATTATGATATTGCACTAAAACATTTTTCTGGAAATGTTTTTGATTTTTTGTTTTCCAGGGCACCTATGATTCTTTGAGCTAAAATTAATAAACCAATTAAGTCCAGCGGCATGCAATAAAACCGTTTTTATTTTTTTTCTCGAAAACGCAGTGAGATACGAAAAAAATACAAAAAGTGAAGAAGTTGTATTTTTAGACGCTTAATCAAGCAACAAATTTTAAAGTTGCAAAAAAGGCAGTGGCGTACATTTTTTTGACAATTTTATTCTTTAAGATGCCCCCCAGGACGCCACTGGACCTTATAATTTTAATCTATTTAGGGCTAAATTAGCCTCTTAATACAACAAATAATATTGCCAAATTTCAAAAGAATCAAGTAAATATTTAATAAACTATGCATTTCCGGACCTATGTTTATAGAAACTTTTTCTCATATTTTTAAACAAGGAATCGCCCATTACAATATCTCTGTCTATTTTTTGAACACCCTGTATGTGCTCTTTTTGGGCCAAACCAATGATTTATCGCACTTATTCGGAAAAAATTATTTTGTTTTCGTACCAAAAATCTATTCTATGTCCCTCTCTAACACATGGTTTATTGTGGAAAATGCCATTAATATGAATTTTCCGAATAAGTGCGACATATCATTGGTTTTAGGACCTTAAAAGTTCTTAAAATACGTAATAAAAAATCCAGGACCGTATTTAAAAAAGAAAGTTGATGGTGGTAGCTCGAAGACAAAACGTCGGTGTGTAAATCTAATAACAATCTCTTGTAGAACAGAAAAAGTAGCAATGAGAATGTAAAATTTATTTTGTTATATCTATTTTAATAAAGTTATAAAAAAATTAAAATAAAATCGCAAATGTTCGGTTTTTTCCGAAAATCTTCGAAAGTATTTATAATTTTTAAACGTTTAAGGTGGCATTTTAATCATCATCAAATTGCGCAACTTTGTCTCCTTTTATTTGACCTCGTATCTCTTCAAGTTTCCGAGATCCCAATAATTGGTATCGAATTTGGGACACCCTGTACATGAATATATTATAAAACAGATCCTCAATTTACTGAATATCATTCTTCCTAATGCCCAATAAGTAAATATCTCACTTAATTATCTAAACATATTCTCACGATGACACTTAAAATATAATTAAAATTATGATTTCCTGCATCTTGTCTCTTGAATTTTTTTAAAGAGAACCCATTAACTTTCTTATTAAAGATAACTGTTTTCATTATAAAGTTATTTACTATACCGGTTATCGTAGAATGCAGTAGTTATTGGAAATTAACTAGTGTTGATTTTTACTTCGCGCATAATCCTTATTTAGTATACCTACTATCTATATTAGTACGAGGGTGAACTAAAAAATTTTCGCAATTACAGTAAAGACAATAAATTTATAACTTATAAAATTATTTTTTCCCCTTATCATAATCTTTTTTTAAACAGCGACATAGCGTAATAATTAAAGCTAATTAATATTAAATAAAACATATTTTTTTAATACTTAAAAATAAATAAAGACGGAAACTATATTTTCTGCATTAAAATTATAAAATATGCCAAATTAAAAAGCATATTTTAAATTTAGGGATTTATTTATTTATGCTCCATTTTAGTTGAATTGAGACACAACCGGTTTTTATACATTTAGTGGCACATAGAAACATTTTTGTGATAAGAATTATTTAAATTTTCTTTGAAGAGGCATACAAAATTAAAAGAAATACAAAACTATGTACTGTGTGAGCAAAAAAAAACTTTTAATTTCAACCAGATGTGAAATTTTCGTGAAAATGATTTTAATTGGTAAACATTGCTTTCTGATTAAAAAAAAAGGTATTCAGAAATCTTTTCAGTTCATATGAACTTTTTATTTTTAAATTAGTCAAACATTTGCCGTACAAAGTTTGTACAAATACTGTATAAATATTCTGCATTATACAACGAGGCTCAACACTGTGACAAAGCTTGATATTTCCAAAACCCGTTTATTATGGTGAAAAACTGAATATAAAAAAATTATAGAAAAAAAGGGCGTAAAATGTAAAATTTTTTGCTATTCCAGAATTTTCCGAAGAATTCACTTCCACTCAAGAAAACTCCCTTATTTTAGCTTTTAGCGCCGTAAAATTGTTAAACTGTCATATAGAAACACATGTCAACGTAGATGGTTTTTAAATTTTCGGTTTTGATAAAAATGACGTCATTATTATTCTTTTCGCATTGTTTTGCCTTTTACGTTAAAACCGGAAGTGATATTTAAAATCCATTTGTATAAAAATTATTCCTATATGACATAAAAAACATATTTTTTATTAATTCTTCTTTTAAACATTTATATCTCAGTTTTAAGAAGCAATCTAATGGTGCCACTTCTTACAGTGTGGAACAAATATAATGTTCTTCTGGATTTTGAAAATTTTTCATCTACCCTGTAAGTGGCATCACTTAATAGCTAACTAAAAAAACATTAGGAATATAAATATTTAACAACAGTTAGATCTTGCAAAAAAGTCTCTATAAACATAAATCCGGATATGTATCGTTTTGAAATTGAAAATACACAGGGTCCTTAAGTTAAAAAGAAGCTTTCATTGTACATAATTTTTTAAAACAATTATTTTGATAAAACAACTTAAAATACAACTTTTTTTGTTATTTCAGTTTTTTTCGAGAGACAAAGTAAAACTCCTTCTTTTCAAAAGGGTATAAAAAAAGAATTGATTTTAATTTTTTTCTTGAAAGCAAAGCTAAATTTAAAAAAAATCAGCTTCTATAACTTTTGTACCCCTAGCTTTTCTCTGTCGTGAACGGTTTCGGAAATATCGTGCTTTGTCGGACCAATTGAGTCAAAATCCTATTATTTTTGAAACATGTTATTGAATTTACTCATAATCGTTGTAAAAGAACTGTATAAAATAACAAAGTGATCCATTTAATTATTATTTTATTAAAGAAACCTGTTACTCATTAAATAATCGCCTTTTTTGGCAGTTTTCGCCACATTTTTTGTCATTTATGTATGAAATACCTCTGCATATTGAATATAAAAATTAAATATTAATATATTTTAAAAAAGTTGCAGAAGTGCAAGAGTCTTGCAGGTCGGTCTTGGTCTTGCGTAGTCTTGCACTCCTCGGTCTTGGTCTTGGTCTTGGTCTTGCATATCCTGGTCTTGGTCTTGGTCTTGCAAGCAAAAGGGCGGTCTTGTCTCGGTCTTGGTCTTGCAGCAAGACCAAGACCAAGACCGCAAGACTAAGACCGGTCTCGCTCATCACTATCTGTTATGATTTTTTTTAAATTAAAAACATCAATCGTTTATTGTTTTTTCTTGAATCCATGTGCTTCGTGTCATCTTTTCAGCTACTACAAAATGATACCTTGCTACAAATCTACGTCAATGAAAACTAGAGTAAAACCTTCTGGACCTTAATTTACATTTTAAATATATTCCCCTAAAAAATTGATTCTTTTGTAAACAATTACTGGCAAGTGGCAAGTCCATCCAATATTTTTTATTATTTGATTTTTTCCACTTGAAGCCAATACTTTTGATCCATCTTCTTAAGGAGTCGATGCAAGACTCGAAATATTTAATTTCTTTCCTGAACTTTTGTCTTATAGTTGACAATGTTACATATTCTCTTCTGGCGTACATAGAATAAATTGTGTCCCAAATTTTATTTTTTCAAATATGTTGTAATTTTGGTTTTTGCGGTCGTTTGTTTGAAAGGCATACTGGGAACGTAATCCTGGCCTAATTGTATCCCATTCTTTTTTATACTTGCAATTGTTGTTGAGCTTAATTTTGTTGCATCGGCGGCTCGTTGTAGTACAGTAACGGCCATTAAATCTTGGGCAATTCTTTTTTTCTTTAGTAAAATAGGCTTATGCCACCTGCTACTGAACATAAATACCTGTTGAAAAACATAATAAAGAAACAGGCGTCCGTTTTCAGTGTCTAAAATATTTTTTAAAATGCCAAACTTAACTTTGGATCAAAAAGTATTAATTATTCATTATATTGTGCAGAAGGGGTTGCCAGAGAGGGATGTGGCGGAAGAGCTTAACATCCAAAAGAGTACTATTCATTTTGTTAAAAAAATGGCAGGAAACACACTCCTTTGAGAGAAGAGCTGAAAGTGGTCGCCCCAAACTATCGAATCAAGAACAAGACAATAATTTAGTTAATGTTTTAAGAAACCAACCATTTAAATATTTTGTTACAGCAAAAACGGAAAGCAATGTCCAGCATCGCACACAGGCGAAAATCGGGGAAAAGCGG
>JAHBCN010019689.1:0-15832 GCA_019359885.1 Listronotus oregonensis
TATTTCGTTTTAAAAAATTAAATCAGCAGCCAATATAATCAAATTGGCATAACGTTTTCCCATTACGTAAATAATAATAAAACACCTTTTTTCGTATAAAAAACTCTAATGGCCCTAAAATTCCCTAAAGCGAAAAATAGCGGCACGAGTTAATGGTAGCCCTTTTGGTGCCCAATGGGTCTTTATATCGGGACAGCTGCCGACTATTAGGTTGGCCCTCCTACATAGTTAGAAATTAATATCTAATTTCATTGTAGGTATAAAAAACGAATGGATTTTATGTTGGTCGATTAATATCTTGTTAAATTATTTTTTTATATTAAAAAAACGTCTGGAATAAAAAAAAGTTATCCTCTTGATTTTTTTAACAAATGCTTTCACAAATTTGTACAACCAAATTTAAGACAAAAATAGACCTATTACAAATTTTAAAATATATAATGTTATAAATACCAAACAATAACATTCTAGAATAAGCTAAATAACTAAATCTATATTAAAAATTTAAAACTTTATCAAGTCCTAGGTCTTCCTGGATTCTACCTAGTACCGATGCTGCATTACCCCGTTGCACAGCTAAACCAATTCTTTGGATAATGAAACTTCGAGATTTTTTGCTTAGATTTTTTTTGCAAATTTCATTTTATAAAACTTTTAGCCTCATTACCCAAAGAACCAAAAGTTTCAACAGCAAAAGGAATGAAGATAAAGCGGTCATCAAGCTCTTTATATTTTAAATGTTTTTTATTCTCGGTAAGACGAGCAGCCGCACCTACTAAATTAGAAGTCCAGATAGGATTTCGCAAGTGTATAGCTGCAAGTAGCGTCCCAAAGTAATTGTTTTCCACATTTGCAGGGAATTAAGGTCATTCCATCTACACGTTTTCCATTGCTTCTGCAAACTCCAAGAGGCTCTAATACAGAAGTTTTTTCAGCTGAAATCAGAGCTTTTTTGAGAATGTCATTCATCTGACTGTGTCTAAAGAACGCCATGCGCTTTTTTAGCAGCCCAACCCATGTAGGCCATAAATATCAGGTGTGCTGTCCTCACACAGGCAGACCAAGTCTAAGAGTGATGGAAATATGGAATGTCTTGTTATTTAACAAATTTCTAAAGACGAAGATGGGAGTGCCTTAATCCAAACATTACTTTCGGGGGCCTGCAGAGCAAGTAGACGTGCCTTATCTTCACTTGTCTGGCATATGTTTGTAATATATAACAAATATACGAGCTTGGCAAATCAAAAGTCAAAATCTTTCTGGTTTTTTTGGTAACTCATGTAGTTGATTTTAAAGATTGCAAACACATAACCATCTTACAAAACAATTGCTGAAATCTATATTAACTGTGGCAAGAATATAGGAAGGCAAAATTTTGGAAAGTAAATCTGATACGTCATTGATTGAACGTAAAAAGGCAGAAATAGACAGGGTGGATGTATCTCTTATACCGAGACCTCCAAATTTTACTAAAAAAGTGCTTTGTAATCAAGAATTTAATTTAGTATCACAATTTGTTATGTCTTAAGCCAAATTTTGTAATATATTATTAAATTCACGAAGAAAATCTGGAGATTTCCATTCGAGGTATAGCAAAGGAATATTTTAGTAAATAATAGAAAACATGTGAGACAAAATGGTTAGTACGAGGGTTCTTAGGCAAGAGGCAAATAAACATCATACAACGGTATCGTGCACTTTGAAAAAACACAAATATTATTTGTATAAATTCGAAAAACATTCAAAGCTGCAAAAAAGATGAAGAGCGAAGAATGGCATTTTGTTTTGAAATGATGGAAAGAGCAAATAACGATAGGAATTTTTAAGAAATATTTGTTTTACCGATGAATGTACATTCACCCTCAATAATGAACCAAAAATGTTCAGAATTGCCGGTATTGGAGCCAAGAAAATGAACATTACTTTGTTCATACTCGGACACGATATCCCCAAAAAACAAATGTATTCGTGGGAACTATAGGACACCATATTATTGTACCCTTTTTAATGGACTATAACCTGACAGCGAAAACCTATTTGGACTTATTTCAAAATCAAATTGGATCCGCCTTGGAAGAATTTGTTTAGGAAGATCAAATGATCTGGTACCAAATGGCCGTATGGCACTAGTGTTGAAAAGTAAAACGTTTAAATGCACCAGTCAGTTTTGAAAAATGTCACTTTATATGTCAAAATTAGGAAAAAATATTTTTCTACTACTGTATAAATAAGAAAACAGCGTTGCTAGCTACGAAAGTAATATTTTCAGCGCCTGGACAAAAAAGTAAGAGTAAAAAAAAGAAAATATGCTTGTGGGAAATATTAGGATTTATTTATAAAAAGTAACTAATTTATGACAAAATATTTTAAAAAACTAGGTATTAGTATTAGGTATTAACATTAAAAGTAATTGTGCAATTTGAGCAATTAGCAAAAGAAATTGGAGGAATAATACTTGAATTAACAGTTTTTAAATTTGTTGTTGGGGTATCGTTATCACCTTTAACTACGTTAATATTCATATTTTTCACTGTTACTTCATTAGAGGAAATATTGGTAGGAATTTCGTGTAAAATCTTCTTTGAAATTTCCACCTTATTACTATAGGATTAGCAATATATCCCTCCGCAACAGAAGAAGACTTCCAACCTCCATGCCTTTTAAGTCCAAAATATCGACATCCGAAGCATTGGCAAGGAACGTAGTTGACGTTCTTCTAAAGAATGGCCAGTGTATCTACTGATGTCTTCAAGCTTCAAAACTTCGCAATTTCTTTAGGTACATTTGAAATAGTGTGCTTTCCAATTACTTGATTAACACATTTACCTCTTTCATAACGATACATAAACGCTCATCTAGAGCATTCCTTGGTCTCAGCTTAATATATTCCTGTAGAAATCTGACTAAGGAACTGAGCCTTCATCGTTGGTTACTACAAAGTTTCTTTTAACTTTATTTTTAGTCTCCACTATTTTTACTATAGCCACGTCATTTCTTATTTCTACATCACTTAGCTTCATTCTGTTTATTTCGTCTGTCCGGCATGCCCCAGCCACTCCCATAATGGCTATTACTTTCATTGCTAAGTAACTTTGATCAGGCGCGTTAAGTAAAAACTTTATGATTTCTTCTTTTTTAAAAATTTTTGACTTCTTTGCCTCACAACCATCGTTTTTCCTTTTAATAAAAGCAACTAGTTTCTTGAACTCCGAAATATCTTGATTTTTGTTTACGGAAATTGTTAATTGAGATGGAATATACAGACCAGAGGGTTGGTGGTGATAAAGACTCGTTTTCTTGAAAATACGCCAACATCACATTCTCGTCAATCCGCCCCACATTTTTTGTAGCAAGCCATTCAGAAAACGATTTATATGTTTGATGGTACCTCTCTTTAGATTTGTCTGGCAGAAGTGAGGCACACGCAAGGTCAGCTGCCTTTTGGATGCCATTTTCATATTCATTTAACATTTTAAAATGGGAATGGATTTATACTAAATTAACAATAATTCAAAATCTGACAAGTGCTGATGACAGACAATGTCAACAATAAATGTGTTGCTATGGATTAATTTTTAACAGGTAAAATTTCAAAATCTCTGATATTTCCATTAAAACATGATGTTAATGATTATTAAACTATGCGATACATAGAACAGTAGCAAAAAAAATTAATACATTACACGATGCGAAAGGCCTTTCAAGTGTTCGGAGGTTTTAAATAGCCTCGGCTTCGCCTCGGCCATTTAAAAATCACCTCACACCAAAAAGTAAACTTTCGCATCTTGTAATATAAATAACTATTGTTGAATATTTAATTTCTGCTTACGTAGTAACGTCTTATAGACCAGTAAATGAAGGGACAAAGATGTAAATAAAGCTGTACAGTTTTCTCTTGTGGCGCAATTGTTAGGTCTTTGGGGATGCTTTCGAACGAAAAAAAGTTTATCAACATTAACAGGTGGAAAAGTACTGAAAATGACCCCTTAAGGCCCGACAAATGGGTTTCCCGCTAATATCTGAAAAAAAATTGCGAATTGGAAAATTTTTGTTTAGACAAAAAATGAAGATCGCCTTGCAATTAGCAAAAATGGTCTCAATAATTTTTTTCGAAAAATCGATAGTTTTCCAGGTAACGGGACCCAAAAGTCCCCTCATTTCAGCTGCCGCTCTACCGCTAGAATGCCGCTATCTTCATGGATTCACTTATAAGCGGGCCGACGAATTGTTTCATTAATCGAGCGATAATGTACATTTTTTAATCATTCAAAGTTCATCGGAATAGGAAAACCCGTACCTATCATTGCATATGAGTTTGGGTCATTACGATTTTTGTAGAATATCAAAAAAAGCGGCCAAAGTTTTTATTCACAATATTTTGAGAGTATCTCATTTATTTATTGATATTTTTTGAAAAAATGGTTTATTTAACAGTTCTTTCCTATAATGAGACCTAAGAAGTGTTGATTCCAGAAAATTTCCTTACCATCTTTATTGCGTTTTGATGAAAAATTGTTTTGCCCAACTGCATTTTTTAGCCTACTACCACATCTATCCAGTGTGGAATGTTATGGATTTTTCGACGGTCGCTTTTGCGAAAAATATTGGTGTTGCGAAAAAATGGTAAAGACTATTTTTGTAGATTTCGAGGTGATTTTCATTTTTTGTTTAAACAAAAATTCTGTAATTCGTATATTTTGGCAGATATTCTCGGGAAACTCATTTTTTGGGACTTTGGGAAGTCATTTTCAGCGGATTCCCACTTCGGAATCCTGATAAACTTTTTCTTGCTCGAAAGCATCCGCGAAGACCTAAGAATTGCGCCACAAATGAAAACTGTACAGATTTATTTACAGCTTTGGGTACTTTCAGGTCTTCAGTTACTGGACTATTTATAGTCTAAGATAGTTTATAGGTCATTTTCTAACAACTTTCATGACTTTCCTTCCGGGGTGACGATATGAGTATCGTTTAAACAGTGCTTGTGGTCCTCCAGTATTTAAGCAAATAAGTAAAATTTTAACATAATTAATAATTATTTATATAACGACATTAATGTATTCCACCCATAATACTAACTAAGATAATTACCGTCTTGAACTAGCTTGAAATAATTCAAGCGCTTTCACCTTCACTATAAAATTCCTCTGAAATAATATACCATTGTCTTTATTCTTTGATTTCTATAAATCAAACCTTACAGTGGACGTTTCCTTTTAAGATACCTGACGTTATTCAATTAATGTTTTTTATCTTGTGGCAGGTATTTCTTAATGAATATCGAAAAATGGACCGTTTTTTGTTGTGTTGTTTCTGGGGTGGTTCGGAGCAAAAAACTTATAACTAGGAGAGATATTTGTATCAATTAATTAATGGTTTGAAAGATAAAAATCATTAAGAATAAAAAAATTAATTAATGATAGTGACGACTGTAATATTTCTACCTGTATTTAAATAGTTTAAAAAAGATTATCTTTTATCAGTGTTGCAGATCACTGTTTCATTAGATTTTAGATTAGGGTACTAACTCATCTGCATATTTTAGATATTAAATTTAAATACCATATTTTTAGGCGGTTTCAGATTTCAACAAAAAATATTATAAGTATTAACAATACTTAGTTCTGGTTTTTATGTATAGTTTTGGTTGGTCGGTAATGTAATGTTGACAAAAAATAAAAATGTTATTTATAAAATCCCTAACAAACGTCATAATTTTACATAGGTGGCAAAGGGATCAAATATGATCCGGAATTTTATTCTTAGAACCAAACAAATGACAGCAACTAGATCTTTCCATTTTTGGAATGGCAAATCTAGGCATAGATAACATTTCAACTGTTTTTATTTAGCAATTGTCACAATGACAGAGCAGGCAGTTCATGTTTTCGTTGCGCGACGCATTTTGTGAATAAGCTAGGGATGGAAACGATATATAGATGTTTTGTATATATCGATATCTTTAAATCAATGTTTTGCTACAGATATATCGATATATTATTCATTTCGATATATCGAAAGCTTTACTAAACAAAATTTAATTTGTACGACTTGCGCGCATGCGACATTGATTGCGTTTGTCCGCTTGTTGGTTCTCGTCTCGATTATTGGGAAAAATATAAAAGTGGGTGACATCTAGTGGATATTTTTGACATTACAGATTAGATGAACAACAAGAAAGTGTCATTAAAGGGCCTTAGGGAAATAAATAAATATTATTTTTTTGTAAAGAATGTACCTATTTTATTATTAACATAAGCGTTCTGTGAAAGACATTCAGCAATTTTTTAAAAATATCGATATATCGAATATATAGATGTTTTTGATACGATGTATCAAGTGTATCGATATATCAAGTGTATCGATATACTATACAGGGTGTTACTTAATGGTATGTCATAATTTGAAGGAGGCATTCCTGGATCGATTTTAAGTCGAAAAGTTCATATAAACGTGGGCCCTAAAATGCTTAGTTATTAAGATACAGGGTGTTAAAGTTTTATTTTTTTTCACTTTTTAATACATTTTTCAAAGACGGTTTGAGATATTGAACTGAATTTGGCACAGGATATTATGGCATAAAACACACTTTTCAGATGTTCATTTAATTTTTTTTGCAACCAGTGGCGTACTATGACGAATTTTCAAAACAATTTTACAAAAAAATACTACGCCATTGACTTGGGAAAAATTATGGTTTTATAATAATTATCAATCAATTATAAACAAAAAATCCTCTTTCATTTTTGCCGTAAAACTTACCGTTTGGGAGAAATCGTTAATTAAAAAATGTCTTATGTACCCAAATTGCATCTTGAAAAATTATTATTGAAATAAATCAAGTTAGCTTTGCTCGTTGCCAGCGATTGTTGTTTTGTTGTTGTAAACATTATGACACTGACGTTAATTATCATTCTTGATTGTGTTAAACTTTTATTTTCAATTTTAAATACATTTTTCAAATATTTATTTTTAAGCTATTTTCTTACAAACTAGTGAACAAAAAGCAATAACAATTAAATACAATACATACATAATTTACAAAAAATGTTGGAAATGACCACCTCTCGCCTCTATGCAGGCTTCTGCTCTTCTTCTCATTGAATTACGAACCCTTTCAAAATTCCATGCGTGTTTCGGATAGTTTCACATCCGTCAATAATTCTATTTCTGAGTTCTTCTAATGTCACAATTGGTGTATGATAAACTAATGTTTTTAGGTGTCCCCACAAATAAAAATCTAGGCTGTTCAGGTCAGGCGATCTAGGTGGCCAAAATTGTGGTCCTCCACGGCCTATCCAATGATTTTGGTAGGCTCTATTTAAATGCTCACGAGCCAATATGCTAAAGTGGGCGGGAGCGCCATCATGCATAAACCAAAGTTGTTGCCGTAACTGAAGAGGAACATTTTCAAGAAGCAAAGGCAAATCATTTTGGAGAAAATTACAATAATCCTGTCCGTTAAGGCGTCCTGGTAAAAAAATGGTCCAATTAAATGGTCGGATACGATACCGATCCAAACGTTCAGTGAAAATTGTTCCTGAAAATGTGTCTCTGTAATCGCATGAGGGTTTTCCTGGCCCAGTAATGATTGTTATGGAAATTGGTTATTGCATTTCTTGAAAAATTTGCTTCGTCCGTAAACAATATTTTGGCATCAAAATGAGGATTTTCTGTTACTTTTGGAGATACCATCTACAAAATTGCGTACGTGGTTCATAATCTCTAGGAAGCAATGCCTGAACCCTTTGTATGTGAAAAGGATATAACAAAGAATCTCTTAAAATCTCCCATACCGTCTTGTAGCAGATGTTTAATGCCATACCTATTTTTCGCGTACTTGTGGTTGGATCCTCTTCGACTGCATGCAGGACAGCCTCCTCCACTGCCGGTGTTCTAACTGTACGGGGCCTTCCCTTGGAAATATTAGCTTTAAAACTGCCAGATTCAGTCAGACGACGATGAATGTTTATAAATGTTCGTCTATCTGGGAGAGCGCGATTAGGATACCTTTCTTGATACAAACGCCGCGCCTCCACAGCATTACCATTAGCTAGACCATAAAGGAAATGCATTTGTGACATTTCCAAATTAGAATAATTTACCATTTTTTTTAACTAGCAAAATGCACGTTTTAAGATCGAAGGAGAAATAAATACAAACTGTCAAGAATGATAATTAACGTCAGTGTCATAATGTTTACAACAACAAAACAACAATCGCTGGCAACGAGCAAAGCTAACTTGATTTATTTCAATAATTTTACAAGATGCAATTTGGGTACATAAGACATTTTTTAATTAACGATTTCTCCCAAACGGTAAGTTTTACGGCAAAAAAGAAAGAGGGATTTTTTGTTTATAATTGATTGATAATTATTATAAAACCATAATTTTTTTCCCAAGTCAATGGCGTAGTATTTTTTTGTAAAATTGTTTTGAAAATTCGTCATAGCTACGCCACTGGTTGCAAAAAATTAAATGAACATCTGAAAAGTGTGTTTTTATGCCATAATATCCTGTGCCAAAATTCAGTTCAATATCTCAAACCGTCTTTGAAAAATGTATTAAAAAGTGAAAATAAAATAAAACTTTAACACCCTGTATCTTAATAACTAAGCATTTTAGGGCCCAAGTTTATATGAACTTTTCGACTTAAAATCGATCCAGGAATGCCTCCTTCAAATTATGACATACCATTAAGTAACACCCTGTATATGTAAAAAATATAATAAGCATTATACAATTTTTGAAGTAAAATAGAAAGTCTTTTTAGATGAAAATTTTAGGCTTTCGCATCGGCAGAAAACATAAAAGTGCATAAAATAAAAACATAGAATTTTACGATAAAAAAATTGTCACATGAATAACAAATAACAAACTTTAATGGCAGTTAAATCTTGATCTTTTAGAAAGCGACACATGTATTTTGATTTAAATTACTTTTGTACTGTATCTTGATCTAAGCTACAAATATACAGAGTGTCCACGACGAACTGCGTAAATCGATTTCTCAAAAAGTGGGCTTTAAAAATTTTAAAAGTTTAAAGGTATACTAATATCAATGGGGCAACTCGGCTAAAATATTTTCAAGTTGGTGGCACTTCCGGTTATACCGAAAGTATGTGTTAATTTGCCTATTTTAGATAAAACACCCTATATATTTTTACATTTTAAGATTCTACACAAGCTTTCAAGTAGATTTTATGTATCATAAGAAAACTGCTAAAAAATTTTTAAATGAAAACCCACAAATTTTATAATTTTATCTAATTTGGGATTCAAAATAGGGACAAGTTTGTGTAAGGTTGTCTATTTCAAAAAGTTTTAGTTTTTGATATATTGCTACTTTAATATGTTTAATGGCGATTGCTGATTTAAAGTTAAGTTTTACTTCTATTTGGCCAGGACATTTTACTCTTAGTTGGCTATAAGGGTAAAATTTCTTTAGCGATTGTTTTTAAAGCTATCATAGCCAACTCTGAGTTTTATTGAATCGCCCTATAAAATTATGAAACAAGCAATATATCAAAAACTAACAATTTTTGAAATTGACAACCATTCACAAACTTACCATTGGTCATAATGCTTATATAAAATAAAAATATAAAATTTGTGTGTTTTCGTTTAAAAAAGATGATTTTTGGCAACTATTTCAATTTAATTTTTAATCACATTTTTAAAGACCCCGTACATTAAGTTTATAAAACATTGTAAAAAAACCTTGTAAATCAGATTTTTTTTTAACCATAAATTTAACTTAAAATAAGTAATAAAAGTTTTTTTATAGCAAAAATTGATAATTATTTTAGAATCTGCAACGTCATTTTTAACGTAAAAACTTAAATATGTCAAAAAGACTTAGATTTGGCTGATACATAAAATCTGTCTGAAATCCTGTGTTAAATCTAAAAAATGTAATATTATACATATTTTAAAAAACCTACTTCTCGAGAAATCGATCGCTGTAATTAGTCGTGGGACATCCTGTATAGATATTCACTAGTAAAAGAAAGAACTTTAAAACATAAATTTAAAAAACAGATATTTTTAAAATTTTCCATTACACGTTAGAATAAAATAACCATAAAGAAAGAGTGTAAAAACACCAAAAATAACTAGGTGAACGAAAATTGCATACTTGCAAATCTCGTATGTCATATTTAAAATCGCTTTCTTTTTAGAGGGACTCTAAAAACCGTCACGCGCCTTTTTCGACCCGTAAATTGCACAAATATCTCCAGGTTTCACATCGTGACGAGCTGGTAATAAATTGAAGTGACTTATGATTTTTTAAACAATGCAGCATTTATACATTATAAATACACTTGTTTTGAAGTTAAAGACAAAACTAAATAAGTATATAAATACAACTACAGTACCAACCAAATTAATATTTTCCATAGGCGTCGCTTAAATTATTATTAAAAAATATTAATCGTATTGATTCATGCACATAAAGACATATCCATATCATGGTTCATACTTCAGTAAATCTACTAAATGTCTATAGTATTGCAGTATTAACCATACTTCTGAGTCCTGTCTTCGTTTATGGCTTTGCTGGAGAGGCAATTCCAGCTCTATTTGGCGGCCCCAGTGTTGTCTGGCTCTAAGCCATATTGAGGCCCCTGATGAAGCCAGGTATACCGTAAGAAATTGAGTTAAAATACCTTTTTTGTAAAAAACGTGCTTTCTTAACCTGCCTTATATTTATAGGTAATTTATTATAAATATTTGTAAATAGGGGCTGGCATTACTTACCTAACTTGCAAGGTACAAAGCTGCAATTTTGTGCATGATATTTTTTATCACTGTGACTTGTTGTCCCAAGAGATCCCAACACAAAGTGGTATGTAAGGACAAAGAATCTAAAATAGAGAATCAATTTGCTTCTTGCTAGCGCCTTTTCTCCTTCTTTAAACCATCGAATATTTAACTAAACTTTAAATAAACCGCCTGCAGCTTTACTTCTAACACCATGAGTGTGCTAGTATTTAAAATAATGTAATACTGTTCCTAGATTCGCGAACTTTCTCATATAAAATCATGTAATTTTTTTTCAAAAGGTGATTCGTGTTGCTCAAAAAACTACGTCATAGAAAAATACGAATGGTATTTAAACTTGTTTTTACTCCATTTATTATTGTAACATTTTATTATTTTTATTGTCAGCATAAACAAATAAGCAACAACAAACTTAGCTTGCCACACTGCACACAATCTTAAAAGTGGTAAAAAGTAATTTTTAAGCGTGTCTAAAAAGTTCGTTTTTGTTTTTAATACGTCGCGACAGCACAAAGTAAAATTTTCTACCAAATGTGGCGGTCGTTTTAAGCAAGAAATGGTTTTTTCTAGCAGTTATAAAAATGTCTCCAAACATTGTTAAAAAAAATATAATTTTGGAGTTTCTATGTCGTAAAATTTTACAATTACAGTTCAACCTCTTTAACCCGAACAATTAAATGCAAGACGTGTGTCTAAATTAGTGAAATGTCTGGATTACTTAAAAGTAGGTTAAAAGTGCATAAGTGTTTTACATACATAACATATGTGATATTTGTATACTAGGCGTTAAAAAAAAAATTATTACGTCAGTATTTAATATTAATATGGATTGTTTAACTAAAACACCTGTTTTGTATTACTTTCGGTTTGACCGGAAATGGCAATTACTTTTAAATTTCAAAAAACAAACTGTATATATTCTCTTGTTTTAAGAATATATCACTCTGAATACAATGACGCTCATATGATATTTTTTGATACTTCTGCGTTATACTTGTCTTTTTTTAATTTTAGTCAATAATGCCTTGGTCCAGAATAGCCATGGAAAAACAAATGTATTTGTCGTTTGTTTTTACAGCTTCTATGGACGGTTTTAATGACACAATGATAAATACCGTTTTACAATGGAATAAATAATTTATTAGGTACATTTTGGAAACAGTGTTACCCTAAATATCGACTCTCTGGTATTAAATTATTGGGAATAAAATGCCCTTAGAGGATATGCTAACGAGCCACCCTCATTCCACTTGACCTAGTTATATTGGTAAATAATATAAGACTTTTCAAACTTTTACTTTTTTTAGAAAAGCCATAAAAAGCAAAAGACGAACAAATTAATTTTTCTATGGCTACATGATCAAAAATTAACCGACATCAAAATTAAAAAAAAAAAAAATTACAGTAAAAGTGTCATAAATGACATATGAGGTGTCATTGTATCCAGAAGGTCATAGCCTATCGAAATAAGAGAAAATATACTGGTGGTGCTAGTAATATTTGAAACTATTAGTGATTTCCGGTCAAACAGGAAGTGATACAAAACAACTAAATGGATTAAATAATGAACATTTATGTCAAAAACCCACATAAACGATTTTTTTCTTTTCATAAAAATACATATTTTACAGGGGTAACCACCTCTGAAAAACACCCGGTATGAATACATTATTTTTATATTCAGCGTTTCCTCCTACTCCAATTTAGTTTATTACATGGTTAATTCTGGTTAGTTAAAACGGCTTTTTATGTTTCCCAATTATATTTCAGACGCAATAAATACCATATTGAAAATTATTTAAATTGTGTTAATAACTTTTACGTAGGGATAATTTAGACAAATTCAAAAGCCTTCATTTCTGATCGGTCATGGTTAGTTCTGGTTAATTAAAGCGGCTTTTTATTGTTTCCAAGTATATTTTAGACGTGATAAATCACTAAAATTTAAATTTATTTCAAACATATTTGGGTCGCAATTCTGCCATACACAAACTGGAAAATAGAATTTTTTATACCTACTTATTTGGGCCGCAATTCAGCTATACCCGTTTAAATGCTTATATTATGGACTATCCACCACTCCAATTAATTTTCTTTTTAAAACATTTTGCGAAACCACGGAATAAATTTAATTTACAGGTGCCACTTTCTACCTGCTTTTAAATCCGTTAGCCGACGCCCCTGCCAATCTTTAATATTTCCAATACCGAAATCCCAAAGAATTTTAATTAAGTTATCCACTAAACAGCATCATGGCATGTGACAAGAGACCACCTTGCTATCAAAAGGTCAGTCATTAATTTTTACCCACGATTTCTTTAAATTAAGCTTTCGCTTTTTTAGCAAAATTTAATGGCCAGTCATTTTGGTTTGTGTAACAATTTAACCCTACAAAACGGCATATCTAATGGTTTTTTAAATTTAAGGCGATTTTTCTAAAATTAAAGATGTTAAGGGGTGAAATTGCTAAATTGGAATTTTAGTGGCTTGGCATCTTAATTGCTCTTAGGTTCTTAATGGTAGCCATATGTTTATAGAATAAGAATAATATGTTAAATATAGTTTGTTAAAGTATATCATTGTTGTGTAAGTGTAGAGTTTTATATGAAATGTAGATGCTTTATTACAAGTATCTCCTTCTTCCCTGGAAGCCGTCTAGATTTGCCAGTAGCGTAGCGCCAGCGATCTTATGGGGGGGGGGTTGAATGGATGAATGTTGTTTCAAAAATTTTATACAAAGATTTTCGAACAAGTTTATTAACATGATTATATAATCTTAAATCTTAAAGTAGGTTATGTATTGAAAAAAAAGTACAGTTAACTTATTGTGCAACTTAAAACTAAAATCTCGAAAAAAATTATAGCAACAAAATTATGTAAAAAAATAAGACATCTAAATTAAAATACCGTATTTAATACTGCGGTGGTTTTTAAGTTATGAATTTTTTAAATATTTTAACCCCCCTTTCACCCCTTTGCACGAATTCATTCAAAATCACTGGTCTCATGCCACTGCTGAAATATTTTGAGCCAATTTGGTTAATCTAGTTTTCAAATTCGTTTATACAGACATACACAAAAACACCCGACGGACAAACATATTTTTTTTGTTGATTTAGACTTTTAAAACAACATATTTTTGATATCCGAAAAAGTAATTTTTCCTAAAACTAATACCCTTAATGTTTATAGAGGTAGACACGTTAATTCACAATACTGGTATCAATGACAACAGTTTTTAAAAATTGATAATTGGATCTAAATTGCAAACCTGTTTACCTGACAGCCGATTTATTAGTGGGAGGGCATAACAAATTTTTACAGAAGGCGCCTTTATGTCAATATGCTAGCCATTATAAACTTTCCACCACTAGAATATTTTCAAATTTCTGTCTCCACTACGGGAAGTGAATTTATCTTGGAACCACTAAAGTATTTAAAACATTTTCTTTCTTCCCTGGAGTAGACCAAACCCGTTTTTTAGACAGAATATCATTATTATTATACATATTGGGGTAGGAACTTTTTTGTTGACCTGCCAATTAATTTTCTATTTTAGGGTAGTGATGGTACACAACTACAAAACATGGAATGAACATTGTACAGGACATTGTATTCAATCGATATGTGGAAACCACATTTCAATAGCATGAACCGTTTACAAGTGAATAAATAAATAAATAAGCATACTTTTTGCGTATTTAACCACTCACTTTAACCTTTTACAACTCTCGAGTTTCTAGCGAGAACTGAAAATACATTTGACCCAAGTTGGACTAATATTCATACAGACAGACAGTTTCTTATACTTAATACAAAACCTCAATTACATCATCTTGTCAAACCATTCAAGCACTTTGTGCTTACCTCTCTTTCATGCGTAACGATTATATTCTGAATTTGATGCCTGTCTTGCTCTTCATTGTCTTCAGTTAGCAGTGAGCTTTGATATGATCGCTTTACCATTTTTCTACAAAAGATTAGCCAACTAAATCTGCATTTAAAAGTAGCTTTACAATCGCATACCCGAGAGCGCGAAGGTATATGATTTGAATGATTCGTAACTCCCTACGGAACTAAAACTTTCAAGGTATAGACAGTGCGTAATACACGGCCCATGCCATGATTGCCATGGCATATGTATTAAGTATGATAGGGCAGTTTTAGAACATTTATGTAGTATTATTTTTTTTGTTTGCCTCATAGGGGGGGTTTTAACCCCTTCCCCCAGCGCTACGCGCCTGAGATTTGCTACCGGAGGCAGCGCAGCCTCGTGGGTTTTTTGTGACTTATCTCCGATTATCTTTTATACCAATCCATAAGTCTTATTTCTTCTATAAGTCTGTATAACCCCGAGACTGGTTGGTATATATATTCCTCTGGATTCATTTTCGGTAGCCTGTCTTTTGTGATTCAACGCTTCACATTCGCACAGGATATGGTAGGCCGTTTCTTCCCCCTCGTCGCACATTCTGCAACTTGGATCCCCATTGTATGAGTCTATCTTGTGTAGTGTCCTTTGGTTTCAGGCCTGTTGACCTGTTTGCGAAATCTTTCCCCTTTGTCTGGTTCTTTCTTCGTTCCTTTGGATGGACCCCTGTTCCATGTCTTATTCTACTGAGACTCGCCCGGTATTCCTAGTGTTTGTTTCGGATCCATTCCCTGGTTTGTCCTCGTACTATGGTGTTGGTTAGTTGTGGTTAGCTGTGGTTAGTTCCATTCCCTGGTTTGCCCTCGTACTGTGGTGTTGGACACTCCAAGGGCAGGTTCTGGTCCAAAGTATGAAGTATGGTGTGGATGATTCCTGTCTTGCTAGCTCATCCGCTTTTTCGTTGCCTTCTCCTCCCAAATGTCCTGGTACCTACAGGAGAGTTATTCTGTTGCGTTCTCCCAGGACTTCCAGTTCTCTTTGGCATTCCCATGTCAGCTTGGACGTTACCTTGGGGTTTACTAGTGCCCCTAGTGACGCCTGGCTGTCTTATAATTAAAAAAAAATCTTGCAAAGTCGCGGTTTCTCAAAAAAATTGTGCAGAAATATGTTTTTT
>JAHBCN010019690.1:0-15838 GCA_019359885.1 Listronotus oregonensis
CCAAATTCACCTTTTAATAATAAATTTTTGTTATTTTAATGGACCAGTGGCGTAGTTTCTGGCAATTTTTTAAATATTTTTAACATCATTTAGTCATAATTTTTTTGGTGTGAAGGTTATTAACAAATGGTCATTTGCTACATAATTCTACATAAAAAAACTGTTGAATTAACTCAATAAACGGTTTTTAAAATATTTCATTTTTAAACTTACTTAGTACGAAAAGAGTAACGTTTTAAATTAATGACAATAGTTTTTTTCGTTTTATTGATTTAATAATAGCAAGAGTTTTTATGACTTATCCGTAAATTATTAGGGTAAAACAAATTGGTTTTCAAAATAAGAAAAAAAATTTTGAAAATATTTTCGCGGACAAATTTTAGAAGGTGATTTCAAATAGAAAAACATTGAAAAAAAGTTTTTATTAATATGGGTTCGAAAATGCATAGTTTCTAAAGTATATTGTGGTAAACTTTTTTGTAATTACCTTAAGTACCCTAAAGCGGATTTTTTTTAATTTTAGTGCTATTTCAAGTAATAAGGGCTTTATTTAGGCGTAATTAAATTTAAATTATTAGGTCCAGTGGCGTCTCGGAAAACCCCTTATTAAAAATAAGTGTGAAAAATGTACGCCACTGATTTTTTTGAAATTTTCATATATTTTTAAGGTAATAGTTTGAATCGCAGCTCTATCTATTTTAAGCCATAAAAAATCAAAAAAATTGAGTTATCAACAAGTTTTTTTTAATAATAATTTAATTTTACTAGTAAATTCAATTTCAATTTTTGTTTTTCTTAAAATTTTTTATAAAATGATTTTTTTTGAAAAAACTTTTTTTCTATTCTGGAACAATTTAAAAATATTAAATTAAATTAAAAAATTGCATTTTGTTTTTTTCTAATTTTTTAAAAATTTGCAAAATTCAAATATATATTTTTTTGAGTTGATAAATACTTTTATCCTTAAAGTTAATCAAAAATAAAATAATTAAAATGACTGAAAAATATCATTTTTTCAATTTTTTTTGAATAATCCCAAAATTTTTGATTTTTTTTTTTTTTGAATTATTCGTCTATACACGTAGAATATGAGACAAATTACTAGAAATTGCTTACGTAAATGCACAAATTTTATTGACAAAAAACTTAAGAAATACTCTTTTTATCTTTGAAATAAAAATTAACATTTGGATTTTTTTTGAAAGATTAGTAAATGCGTCGTAAAAATCTTTATTTTTTATTTTTTATAGCTAAAAATAGGTGTTGCTGAATTTTTAATAATTACCCAAGTTTAAATTTAATTTTAATTTTTTTTAATGGGGTCCCAAACTTGCAAGAAATTGGTTTTAATTTTTTTTTCGGTCAGTGGCATACATTTTTCTCACAATTATTATTGATAAGGAGACGCCACTGGACCTAATAATTTGAATTTAATTAGGCTTAATTGGGTCCTTAATAAATGAAATAACACTGACAAATTTCAAGGCAATCGGCCACAGAGTATTTAAGATAATTACAGAAACTCTGTATTTTTAAAAAAGTTTAACACCCTGCACCTTAGAAACTATGCATTTAGACCCATCTTTATAGAAACTTTTTTAAAAATAATTTTTATGAAGTATAACCTTCTGAAATTTAACCGTTCATTTTTTGAACACCCTGTATATTTTTACCGCTAAAACCTAAGCTATTTAAGGTTAGTTTTACTTCAAACTATGCATTGTTAAAAAAAAAAGAAAACGATAACAGAGAACTAATGATTTCTCTTAGATGCCTTGTCGAATTCGACAAATTAAAAATAATTGACATTGGCAAAACGGGAAAAAATTTCGCAGTCATTACTCAGCTGTTGGCGTCTTTAATTAAAAGTGAATAGCGTTTAATTTTAATATTATCTTAACATTAAAAAAGGATACCCAATATGTTCCTAAAAGTACGACAAGACCACGAAGTAAAATTAGTGCAAACTGAGTAACTGTATATTAATAAATAATTAAGGCCCATTCTTTTTATTTAAAGCATAATAGGCTTTTAAATTTGTTAAAATAAAAGATTGATTCCGCACGGCGGGCAGAAAATTTCATTCCCGCACGGCACGCGGAACTTTTTTTTACCAGTATGCTTAATTTTTTAAAATTTAATCTTGCGTAGTAGCAGTAACCCTCTTGGTTAAAAGCAACAACACCAAACATTAACTTTGCACAACAGTAGGGCTGCTAACAGGACACGATAACCTGGGGGGACACCTACACAGGATGGGCTTATACAATGGGGAAGGAAGAATAAACAGCCTACCATATCCTGTGCGCATGTGAAGCGTTGAATCACAAAAGACAGGCAATATTTGGGCAACCGAAAAGGAGCCCACAGGAATATATCAGCCAACCAGTCTCGGGGTTATACAGACTTGTAAAAGGAACAAGAGTGGTGGGAGGATTTGTATAAAAGAAAATAGAAGATTAGGCACAAAAAGCTCAGGAGGCTGCGCTACCTCCGGTAGTAAATTAAGACGGCCCCAGAAAAAAAAACATATTTTTTTTAAGTTAAAAATACCATTTTTATTATACTTATCTGAAAATACTATATTTTCAACTGTGTATAAAATACAGTAAATATGACATTTTAAGAACAGCGCACGGAATTTTTTTCCCGATCCCTCTTTCTGTGCGCTTATACAAAAATCCATCCATGGAGACTGTTCATAACAACGATTTATTTAATAATGACATATTTTATTTTCTGTCAGTGAATTTATGCCATTTTCAAAAAATAAATTCAGATTTGGAAGAAAATCCGAATATTCCCGATATTATATTACAACAAGCGGCAGAAGTGAGTGCAGATTTATTCCCAGTGAAATCCAGGTTGATATATGAACATGAATATCACATTTTTACCGAATGACGGACCTAAAAAAGAATCAAAATTGTGAGTGACGATATTATCTTAGTTTATTTTTCTGAAAAAGCCAAATCTATGAAGTCATCCACCTTATGGAGTCGATCCTCAATGTTAAAGAGTTGTTTGGCAATAAAAGAAAATACTCACAACCAATATCCAAAAACTATCGCTTTTTTGAAACGACAAGCTGTAGGATATGTACCAAAGAAATCCAAGGTTCTTACATCAGAACAAGTAACCAAATTTTTATGTGAAGCTTCAGATGGACAATATCTACTAGCAAAAGTAATTTTAGTGTTTGGCATCTTCGGCGCATGCCGCAGAGATTTAATACGTTTGAGTTTAGACGATGTGGAAGATAATGGGCGTTTCCTTGTCGTGTTCTTACGAGATGGAAAAATTCACAGGTCAAGAAGTTTTACCATTACCAATAAAAATTGCAAATTCAATCCTTGTACACTTTACCGTAAATAGGCAGATCTCCGCCCTAAAAATATGGAGAGTAGAAGATTATTTGTTGCATACCGAAACCAAAGATGTTACGCTTAACATGTTGGGTGCCATACTATCAGTGGTATTCCAAAACTTGTTGCAAAATACCTTAAAACTAAAAAATCACGAAGAATATACCGGACATGGGCTAAGGCGTTCTTCGGCTACCATGTTGGTAGAAAGCGGCGGTGATTTGCTCACTTTGAAAAGACACGGAGGATGGCTTTCTTCCAATGTAGCAGAATATATATAGAAGTAGTCCATACAAAGAAAAATTGAAGTATCCCAAAAGTTGTTTAGGTCTTGTAACTTGGAAACTACAAAATCTGTAAAAGTCAATCAAGAAAACCAAAACATACACGAACATTCCGCTTCAACATCTTTAGTTCAACAAAAAGAAATACAAAAGGGATTGAGCTTCAACAATAATACGAATTGTACAATAAATATAACCATTAATCATAACGGTTCCGTCCAAAATGAATTTTCTTATATTTAATTAGCTGTTAATTTGTTTTACTGTTTTAAAAATAAAAATAAATAATCGCAATTTTCTTAAATCATTTTTTGCGATGTTTTTTGTTTATGTTGTTTTTAGGTACCTAAATATAATAAAAAATATCGTTCATTACACGTCCAGAAATGGATTTTTCCGTTCTTGCATGACTTCCCGTGTTTGGCTGCGCCTCACTCGAGAATTTGTAACGCGCGCACGGAAAAATCGTCATTTCCGTACTGGTAATGAAATATACTATTCTCGCATTGCTGGTATGTGCAGACGCGTGCGGGAAAGTATAACTTTTCGCATTTGTCAGGAAAATAGCTATTTTATTAACATATTTAAAAAAAATTTTTAATTTATTATTGTTATTAATAATTAAAATAATAATTAAAAAGAAAATTCCCAATCCCCCTGTTTATTTATTTATATTTTTTTTATGTTCATTTGTCATGATTCACGACTTTTCTAGCTGTGTGAAGATGAGCGGTGTACCAACCTTTGCCATTATTGACTAAGACGCTGAAAACACGATGTCCCTTGACCTTTTGAATTGATTTTACCTAGAATCCATTAGCTATGGATTATGTTTTTTTTTGAATATTGTAAATAATACTTGAGAATTAGCAAATACTGCTGACATTTTTACTGCTAATATTGAATTATACATTTTAAATGTTAATAATGTAAGGACTACGTGTTAGTGTGGCGGCGCTTTAAGCTATTTATTTAAATACAGTGTGTACGGAAAAAGCGGAAAATCTTCCGGATTTGAAAAAAAAAAAACGTGAAAAGAATACTACAAGTTTATAAAAACTTTTTTTCGTAAAGGCTTCTTTTTCGATGATATTAACTTTCAAAGAGCTTCAATGAAATTAAGAGTTTATTCGCGCCGCGAAAATTGGATCCAATTTGGGGTTCGGGGCATAATGTTTTTCTTAAAAACGGTATAAGTTATCGATAATTTTCAAAAACTATATGAAAGCCAACACTTAAATCTAGGCTTCTGCTGTAATACTTTTTAAATTTGGGTTTAGTTTTTAATATTTCCTTGAGTGAAAGTCACCCTAAAATCGGTTATGTTTAGATACCATTTTCTCTTAACTCGACTCATATTTCAAAAATCCGTTACAGCAGAGACAGATTATTTTTTTACCTTTAAAATGGTGTATAGTTTCTGTCACTTAAGTGAAAAATAGTTACCGAAATACGTTATCTCCTGTAGGCTTGCGATCGGAAACAACATCGCATCGATACACCGAATTTGGAAGAACCTAAATAAAATATAATATTTTTAATGCGGCTATACGAAAATTGTGGTACAGATATACAGACGAGTCTGTGTCTGCGACGCATCGGTAAGGGGAAGCACTATCTTTTAAAACATGGTCTAATCATGGGCGTGCTATTATGTTAAATAATGTGATAAAAATAGACCTTTCTTTAATATTCAATTTTATGTTTAAGTAGGTAACTATTTATATGAAAGTTGCCAAAATTACTTTTACAATATGCCATTTTTCATTTCAGCATGGAGAAAATAGCTTCATGATTATTGATTAATAATGATTTTTCAGCAGGTCCTTTAATATCAAAGAGACATGAATTATGTTTTGCAACAAAATAAAGAAATTAAAAAATCATTACTTCTTTATTCATCATCTTCAACCTCTTCACTTTCACTATTACTATCCGTATCACTGTCATCGGTATCAGTTCCAACCTGTATTATAATGGGTTCCAATGTCCTCCATCATATAATACTTTAAAACCTTTTTCTATGTCGATGACATGTCCAAAACTTTTCCCAATCGACTGCTGTCCGGGCAATTGTTTATCCAAAACTCCAATTTAGAGATCTAAAGTCCCCTGATGTATTGCGTTCTCTAATAAATTGCTTAATTTGAGCCCAAGCCATCTCAATAGGGTTTAATTCACACATATAAGGGCGTGTTCTTAAAGGGTGTGACCGTATTGCCTGTAATGTTGTCCACCACATAATTTTTTCATTACTGGGAGGTTTCTGACCCGGTAAGTTCAAACAATTCAAACCTCCTAGATGCCGAATCATGATTTATCCTAAAATATTAGTAACCTCTATATCGTCGGCTGAATGCAACCTTTAACTTTGTTTTGGTCATTTTGAGAAAATCAACAAAATATTATTAGTGATACATTGCAATTTCTAAGAAAAACACTTTTAAAAAAAAATAACTTAATTTTTGATCTACGGGCTCTAACTTTTATAAAAAATAATTATCTTTTGAAAAAATTGATAACTCAAAATCACCAAATTTTGAGTTACCCAGTTGTTCATTCGGCCTATATACTTGTATAAGGCTAGTAATAAGGACGGTAACCGAAATTATAAACTACCTTTCTTAGAAAAAACAACATTTCCTTTTTTAAAGAAGATTTAGTGGGAACTCTATCTTCCTGGGCAGAATGATAGGGTGCATTATCTAGGACGCTACGCTGTTTTCGGAATATTGGGAAATAATTTTTCAGTGAGCCACTTGGTGAAATTTTCCCTTTCTCTGTCCATGGTAGTCACCGGGCATTGGCCAGCTTTAAAAACTAACTGACATTTTTCACGAAACCGTTTTTTGATCCAGCATGGACTATATAAATCTGCCTAAAACAATATTTTTGTCTGTTTGCAAACTAGTCGAATGGCAATTCCTTCTAAAATCTTTTATCTCGGTGGGAATAGAACAAACTTTGAATAAATAACGGACTTTAGAATATGTATACCTACTTACCAGTAGAACTTGTTTTTAATAACCAAAAACACTGCCTTTGCCACAATTTTTTACCGTTAAGTCGTTGTCCCCCAGGTTTCGTCAATGTAAATTATATGTCGACCTTCTTCCTTATATTTTTTCATGGCATGAATATATTTGTATCCCAGTGCAATATATTAGGCCTTTCCCTAATATTTTGCTTTTTGACTTTTTAATAAAATCCTTTTTTTTAACTGCACCTCAAATTTCGGGAAAATGGAAAATTGATGTCGCTTCTTGCTTTTGAATAATTTTTTTAAGGATGGAACCACTTTTAGTTCCAAATAAAACTTTTCTATGGTTCTCCTAACAATGCCAAATTCGAAATCTTCGATTTTTTCGACCCAGAAAGACGGGCCCTTTTTTGCCAGGAGATACAGCAACTGATCCGAGTTGTTTTTTTTTTCAAGATCTTCCTTGTAATTTTTTTTCACAGCACCCACGCTTACTCCCGTATAATTGCAATCCTTTCTAGCATTTGCAGTGGCAATTTTAATGCTTTTTTTTGTGATTCCTCTTGACATACCCTATAAACATTGGCAATCACTTCACGGGTTTGACTATGAAGGGTTTTACCTCGTGTATATTCATTCATTGTCAATATCAGTATTGTCCTTATAAAGTTAAAGTTTTAAAATAACACCCTAAAACACGACACAACGAAACTTATTTATAAAACACAATAACTCTTGCCCCTGGTATCACTACGCAACTGACTTTTCATCAAACATCGCGCAGCAATGAGCAAGCGGTTATTTATTCTTGTTAGCGTCACCGGACGCATTCACCTATCAAAAAATGTTTTGTTTTACATTTAAATTTCAAAATAAATAGGTTAAAAAGAACGTTTTAATATTACCAAATATAATAAAATATATAGTTTCTTATATGAACAAATGGAACTATTACTATTTATTTAAATGAGTAAATTTAATTTTAGGGTTTACTTGGTAGATTATTAAATTAAAATTTTATGTATTTGACAACATTGTTATACCACAAAAATTTTTTGCTCGCATTCTTTTTGTAGCTACAGATAAACTTGTCGTACTTTAGTGGGAGTTTGTTAGTCTCCGCCCACCGTCTCCGCATCCTTTCGCCCGACCCCTAAGGTGTATCGTAAATACACTGTTAAGTTTTTAAAACAAAATGATTGAAGCCAAGTAAGACTCTTAAAGACCCCCTTTAAATATTAGCAATTTCATTCTTAAAATTTAATAAATTCCAATTGTAGGCAAGTAATATAAAAATGGCACACTAGTGTAGCAAAGAACATCAAGTGATATTTTTATGTTGTTTAAATTAAAGTCGAGGTTGTTGATCTATGCGACTGTTCATATCTCCAAAATATAATTTTTAAACTATTTATTTCTTGTACGACCGGGAGTAAAATACAATTTTACGCACCTCTACCTATATTAGGGGTGCTACAAAAATACTTAATAGATTGTAATAGGTGACAAAACATGGATCTATGCGTATGAGGCAAAAACTAAACAGCAGTGTTTTAAGATGAACCAAATCCAACAAAAGTTAAATGTACTGAAAACAGTTCCCAACAAGTGAATGCCAGTTTTTTTTTCAAAACAGTACCTTTGGAGGAACGTGGTACGGTTAATTCTTAATAGTACACAACCAGTTCCTTGTTAGAGGAAGGGGAAAAACAACCAAGGACCGCAGATTTATTCTTTATCTTCTTGATAGACACTCATACATTGGATTTTTAAAGGTTGGCAATTTTCAACTACAAATCTTACTTTTTTATCTAGCGAAGGTACTTAGACACAATGATTAAACTAAATAAATAAGTAATTATTAAAAATAATATTTAACATAAAATTTAAAATAAAATTTAATCAAAAAATTCTTCCTAATACATAGTACGTTTATGCCAAATTTTATTAAAATATCTAAAGTGTTATTACAGATATTAATAATAAATGATTTATTTTTAATAATTTTATCACCCTGTATCTCAAAAGTTTAGACGTTTAAGACATACGTTCATAGAAAGTTTTTTTCTTAAAATGGATCAAAAAATTGCCTTCCTAAATATTGACGTACAATTATAAAACACTCTGTATAATGTAAAAATAAAATACAAATCACGATATTTTATTTCTTGTAAACAGTTGGGAAAACGATGTCAATCAGGAATCCTTTTAGTTTGAGGTCAAAGCTATCCAAAAAAAAATTGTTGAGCCTTTATCATACAGGTGTTAAAAAAAATTCTCTTATTGTGTAAAAGCTAGTCCGTTTCCCAAAAACTTAATAAACCAAATATGATTTAATGGGTTCATTTTAAGAAGACTTATCTAGTTAAACCCTCATATTAAAAAATTATTAAATAAAGCCTAGTATTTTAAAAATTATTTGAGACAAAAACGATTTTTTGGGGACGTCCGTTATGTACCTGTATCTCCAATATGAAAAATTTAATAATTTATAATTTTATTTTATTTAATTTAAAAATATTTAATTTTATAAAAAATAAAAATAAAAAATATATATATATATATATATATATATATATATATATATATATAAATATATATATATATATATATATATATATATAAAATATATATATATATATATATATATATATATATATATATATATATATATATATATATATATAAATATAAAAAAAAAAGTTTCTTTTGTTTCTTGGGGTATAGGTTTTGTTATTTGTTATTTGAAACACATTACTTTGACGTTTCGCCCATTATATTGGGCTTTTCAAAAAAACATTTATTTTTGGTTATCAACCTAAAAACAGAACAAATTTAAACCCAAGTTTTTAATATACATAAAAAAAACAAACAACAAAACATACACATTTAATAATTTTGATGATTTAATATACTTTTAAAAAACATTGTTTTAATAATTAATTTATCAAGTATTTAGCGTTGCCTCTCAAAATTAGTAAAAACAAATTATTATATTAAGATTCATTTAGTTTTAAGGAATTCATTGATTCTGTTAAAATTCCTACAGACCATAAACTAGTGTCACTTGATGTCGATTATTTTTATACCAATATACCTAATGATCTTTTATTATCAAATAATTGGGAAAAAAAATGAACGCAAGAACATACTTCACTTAATGAAAATACCTTTATCGAAGCAATAAATTTAACACTTACTAACAATTATTTCCAACATGAAGACAAATTTTATCAAAAAAATTAAAGACGGTTGCGCGAGGGGTTCCCACCGAAAATTTACTTTTTGCCCACTTGTTATGGAATTAGAAGAAAAAAATATAAAAAATATCAATTCAATAATCTTCTTTAAAGATATGTTGACGACTGTAAAAACTACCATCAAGTCAAGTAGATGAGCTATGAATTTATTCAATAATTTTCACCAAAAAAATACAATTTACTTTGAAATCGAAATTAATAATGAAATTAATTTTCTCGACTTAACCTTAATAAAGTGAAAATAGCGAATACCTTAAACTAAATGGTACAAAAAAAATACTTGGTCGGGACGTTATTTAAATTATAATCAAATCCCCCCAAATTTCAAAAAAAAAAAAAGTGTAATAATTGGTTTAACTGATAGGGCATTAAAATTAACTTCACCAGAACTACGTCCACAAATTTTAAAAGTTAGAAAAACTTTGAAAGAAAATAATTTTCCCATTAAACAAATAAAAAAAAAAATTATCAAAAAAACGCACTTTTAAATTTTTTAAAAAATAAAAAAAAATACTAAAAATATCACAGTTACTGACAGGGTAAAAAAATATGTTGCCCGCATACTTCCAGGAATTGTCGAAAAAAAAAATATATTCTGGCAAAAAATGACAAGTTATGCCACAAGGCCCAAAACCTTTTTTCATCACTATTTACACCCCCAAAGAGCCAAGTCCCTAAGAAAAAAATCAAACCCGGTTTACCAATTTCATGTTTAAATTGCCCAAAAAAAAAATATTTTGGGAAAACAACACAATATCTTGATAAACAGAAAAATGGGCACAAAAAAGAAAAAACCCCTTTTACAGCTCTCACAAACATGAGGGAAATTTAAACAGTTCGATTTTAAAAAAACTGCAATTTTACCCAAGAAAATCATCACAGAAACTTTTAATTAAGGAAATGATTCATAAAAAAAAAAATAGCTCTCAATGACAAACAAGATATCAACCTACCCCCAAATATCATAATCCCAATATGTTAACCAAAACCCCAACTAATTTTTAAACCAACCCGTATATAAATTTTTTAAATTAATTTTATAAATTAAATCCCAAATAAAAAAAAAAAACAAAAAAAATCAACATTACTTTTCTTATAAATCTAAAATTTAATAACAAAAAAAAAATATTAGCATTTTTTAACATATTCTAAGTTATTTGTACCAATACAATTTAAATAGTCCGATTACCAAGATGTTTCTTGGTGTATTTTAAAAAATTAAAAATTTAAAAAAAATTTTTATTTTATTAAATCATCGTAGTGCCATTGTAATCGGGATGTTTGTTGTTTGTTTTTTTTTATGATATGTAAAATCTATGGTTAATTTTTGTTCTGTTTTTAGGTTGATAACCAAAAAAAAAATGTTTTGAAAAGCCCAATATAATGGGCGAAACGTAAAAAATAATGTGTTTCCAAATAACAAAAAAAAAAAACCTATACCCAAGAAACAAGAAACTTATTATAAACAAATGGTTTAAGAAAATTGAAAAAATATATAAATATATTTATATGCACAATGCGAACACTGTGACCGAATGCTGTTAATAATCCCAAACCGACATCAGAACAGCGTAAAACTATTTAATCTCTGGGAATAATAGATAGTCACCTGTATCAAATAAAAAAAAACAGTAAACTTTTTATGCTTGAATAATTCCAATAGAATTTTACCATTAAAATAAAATGCCACCTTTTACCTCTACAGGCAAGGTCACGACAGGTTATACCGGGTGTTCTTTTGACCCGTGACTGGCCACTGCGTGTGGAGCCGATAATTATTGTCCGATTCTCGGAAGGCTGCTGTGGCACTGAAAGGTCACGAACGCTGTTTACAACGTGAGAGGTATAATAATGGTGACAGGCAATGAATAGTCAATATTCATGTATATTAAACATGGTTAAATAAAAATCGGTATTCACATCACAAATTGTTCCCAGTCTGCCAACAATACATCTTCAATTTTTCAAGTTATAAAACGTGTTTAGTTGTTAATTACCAATTTCATGCGATTTTTCGAAGGCAAGAATATTCTAAAAGAGGAAAATTTGTACTACGTACTAGGGTGAATCTGTACAACAATAATAAATATCAACTTGTTGTAAGAATTATTATTATAATTTTTGTTATATTCTACTAAAAGGATGTCGTTTTTTACGAGCGTGCGGAAAATGGTTCTTTCCACATTATTTTCTCGCACTAGTGTGGGAAGGTATATTATTACCATACTAGTGCGGAAAGAATGTGCAAACGTTAAATAAAGCGTTGAGAACTAGACGGGCAATCCAATTAATGACCTAAATGGAAAAAATTGGGTTTAAAAAAATGTGTTTTTTAGGTGAAATGCATATTAATGCACTATTTAAGATTTTGTGTGTGTTCGGTCTGGCTCTCAACATCTAAAATAATAAGTGTGACGTTGAATAATTGTATTGTTGATTCATCAAGTTACCTTCGGTTTCGATGATGATGAGTTTTTATTGACTTTCAAAATAATTTCGAGTATAATCTTATATAAAATATAGAACACGTAATTCCGCAAGATGTTTTTTATTCTGCTAATGTAGCTACTTAAATCTGCTTCTGGATATAAAGAAGAATATTCGTTTTTCAACAATTGGGGTTCCCATAAAAACGTTAATACATTGGACAAAGAGGAGGTTAATCTAGCATATTTTGCCGAATTGTCTAAGAAGTTAAAGCCGCCTACAATATGGATGATATTCCATACTGAAAACTATGTTAAAACTGAAGCGGACATAGGCAAATTTTATAAGGTAATTGCCTTTATCAAGCAAAAAAAATACGGGCTTTAAACCTAAAAAATCTGAAACGCTGACCAAAGAAGATATCACCAAATTTTATTCGAAGCGCCGAATAACATATATTTGTTCCATAAAATTGTGGCTATTTTTGGAATTGCTGGAGCTTGCCGTCGCCAAGAACTAACAAATTTAATTTGGATGACATTGAAAATAAATAAGATATCAGTTGTTAACATACCAGACACAAAGACACATGTAACACGAACCTGTGTTGTTTCCGGTCAAAATTATATTTTTTACTACAGAAAATATATAGAATTGCGTCCATTAAACACTAGCCATCGAAGATTTGTCACAAATTATCAAAATGGTAAATATACAGCAGTGCGTAGGGATAAACAAAGTCGGAAAAATTCCCTCCGATATAGCAGGGATTCTTAGGCTTAAAAATCCTAAAGATATACCGGACACTGTTTTAGGAGGTCCTTCGCAACTTTATTGGCTAATTGTTTTGGAACAGACATTACAGACCCAAAACGGCACGGAGGATGGAAATCTTCTTCGGTTGCAGAAAGTTATATAGATGAATCAATAAAAATTTTAACAATTAATGTTTCGAAAAATATTACCAAAAATTCATTCGAGCCGGCGCCATGTCTACAGCTTGCAGCTACAGCTACTACTTCAAGCGGCACCCTAAGTTCTGGTTTATCTACCTGCTCAAACCGTTCGCTTGATTTAGCTTCTACCGTAAATGTACAAAATATGACAAATTGTACTTTTAATATAAATTATTATAAATAACATTGTAAAATAGTTAAAAGTTCTGGTTTTCATAACATTATTCATTATTGTTACTGTTTAATAAATTTTTAATTTTATCTTCTCACTTGCATTTTATTTTAAATATCTTTTTTGTGTCATCACTCATAGAACTGGGTACCAGACCAATACATGACCAAAATTTTACCAGACCAGGATTAAGAAAGTCCTTTGTTGCTAAACTAGAGTTTTTTTTTGTTTTTAACATAATTGACATTGAATTATTATTCCGTTAAATATGTCATATTGTAAAGTTAATGTTTTTAAGTTATAAATATCTATACTACTTAATTTTTCCATTAAATAAGAAAAATGAAATGCTTTAAATGTAACGAAGCTGCCAACAAAGAAAAATATAACCTTTTATCTTAAAAGACAAAAAATGTTTAATGTACAGTAAAAAGAAAATAACCATTTTGTTCTCCTTCAAAGTAGAAGTAAAATAATATATTTTTTTATTAATCTGTCACACAATAAGGAGTAATCAAAAAATTCGAGAATTAATATGAGTAGTAACAAAGGACTTTCTTAATCGTAGTCTGACAGAATTTTGGTCAAGTATTAATGTTCCAGACCAATTTTATTTTAAAGAAGGATAAAAACCAGAAAATTTACCATTACAATACGGATTACAATATGGATTCCGTCACAGTAGATCCACAGCTGATCTTCTTTCCTTTGTCTCACACAACTGGAACAAGTCCCTTGAGTTTCTTGGTGATTCCCAGATCGTTGCTCTTGACATATCCAAAGCTTTCGATCAGGTCTGGCATGATGGGCTTCTTAATAAACTTCCTTCTTACGGTCTTCCACCTAAGCTTTGCTCTTGGCTTTCCAGTTTCCTTTCTAATCGACGTATATCAGTTAGTGTAGATGGTCATTCCTCCAGCTTCTACCAAATTAATGCTGGGGTACCCCAGGGCTCAGTGCTGGCACCCACGCTGTTTCTTCTACATATTAACGATCTTCTCTCTTCCACAATCAATCCCATTCATAGTTTTGCCGACGATAGTACCCTCCACTCTAGTATTCAATTTCTTAAGCCACCGTGTAATCCTGATTTCGAAAACAAGCGCAGGTCAATGCAGATAACTCTTTCACAAGACCTCAAACTTATCTTGGATTGGGGCGCCAAAAATCTTCTTCTGTTTAATGCGTCGAAAACACAGTCATGTTCGCTTTCGCGAAAAAAGTCTGCAAATGCTCATCCCTTACATATGAGCGGCCAAGTTCTGCAGAACAAAGAGTCATTTAATCTTGTCGGCGTTACTTTTGAGAATGACCTCAACTGGCACAAACACATTTTAAACCATAGCTTCGGCAGCTTCAAAAAAGCTTGGATTTCTCTTTCGAGCCAGAAAGTATTTCTCTTCTTCCAATCTGTATCAGACCCTCTTTAGAATATTGTTCTCATGTCTGGGGAATGGCTTTCCACACAACACTTAGCATTCTGGACTCCATTCAAAGAAGAGCCGTTCGTCTTATTAATGATCCCACGCTCACAGAAAGGCTTCCTCTTCTTGCCCACCGTCGAGCTGTAGGGGATCTGTCGCTCTTCTATAGGTATTTTCACGGCTTCTGCTCAGAGGAGTTGGCCAGTATAATTCCTTCTCTGGCAGCTTCCAGCAGAGCAACACGTAGTGCAACTTTTATGCATCCTTTTACAGTTCAGTTAAGAGGCCCCGAACTTCCCGCTTTCTTCGTTCCTTCATCCCTAGAGTGTCAAGACTATGGAACCTGCTGCCCGCAGAAGTTTTTCCTTCTCCTCCCAATCTCCAAAAATTTAAGTCCCGTGTGAACAAACTCCCTCTCACCACACTAAAGACCCCCACGGTACGTTAGTACTTAGGCATCAGCCTTCGTGGACTGTCCCAAGATTAAAAAAAAAAATTACAGTAAATATTTTGAGGGTGGTCTGGCAAACAGTTGTGTCAAAAATAGGGATGTCAGATTTAAATTTTTCTATTCCACTAATCAAAACTTCTACGAATAGTAAAACAGTGTACGTATGTTTAATACATAAATTTGATAAAAAAATTTAAAAAAATATAAAAAAAAAATTTAAAAAAATTGGACAAGTTACAGATCACCAGACCGTTGGTTTATTACCTTTCTAATATCCAAAAAAGTAAGAAAATCTACTTTTGTACTTATTCTCGTTCAGCCCCTTTTACGACGGTCGCGGCTTGGACTAATAGGCAAATGTAGTAAAAGAAACTGTATTTTAATTAATTCATTATTCTATTTTTCTGTTACAAAATGACGAACAACACCTTTAAATCTATGAATAATGTCTTATGGTAATTTGTCATTAATTTGGTTTTGTTTAAATTTTTTGGTTTTATTAAGCCAATTTACGAAATA
>JAHBCN010019691.1:0-15762 GCA_019359885.1 Listronotus oregonensis
TATTCAGGTTTTCCCAAAAAAAAATATAATAATTGAAAAAAAAATAAATAAAAGATATTATGAACGTTTTATTGCAATTAAAAAACAATATACATAATATATAGATATATATATATATATATATATATATAATATATATATATATATATATATATATATATATATATATATATATATATATATATATATATATATATATATATATATATATATATATATATATATATATATATATATATATATATTAATATATATTATATATAAAATAGTTATTAAAAAAATTTTAAATTTTAAAATGCCTTATTACTACTTTATTATTATACCTAAAAATCTGAAATATATTATAAAATGTGTTTATTTTTGTAAAAATCAGTAATATATTTACGAACGTTATAAAAATGTATCAAAAAAAATTGAATTTACTATTTTTTTTTTAAACATCCTGAATATTATTTTTATATATTGTTATTAATTGTTCCATAAAATATATAAACTTTTATATTTAAAAAAATATATTTAATAGCAAAAATTTTACAACTATTTTAAATTTTAACTATATTTTTAAAAAATGTATTATAATTTATCTCTACATCCCGTATAATTTTATTATATTTTTTAATTTAACATTAAAATATATGTCTTTTAGCAAAATTTATTTTTTTTAAAGTAAATAAAAAAAGTATAATAATTTTTTGATGCATTCTGTATATTTAAAATATATATTTAAATAAACAACATAACCATATATACCCTTGACCAAATTTATATTTTTTATATACGTAAAAAAAGTTGCTATAATTTGAAAATAAAAAAAAATGTTTTGTACAACTTTTTTGGAACACTCTGCACAATATAATATACTTCACCATATTTGTAAATCTCTTTATTTAATGATAAGGTAGTTATTCGGATTTTTATTTTTTAGTTTTTTCAATATAATTCCTTTTTGACTCACCCGGTACAGGAATAATATTTTTTTTAACTATAACTAAACGAAAACCCCTGACTAAAATGTTTTATCCATATTCTCCGTATTTTTAGTGTTTTTCAGTTTTGACCGCCATTTTGGATCCGCCATCTTAGATTAGCCATTCTAAATTTTAAATTTTTCGAATTTCGACGTTAGATTCGTGATTAGTGACCACAAGAACCCCTGAGTGAAATGTTTCATTCATATTCAGTGTTTTTTCCATTTTGATACCCGCCATCTTTAATCCGCCATCTTGGATTAAGATTTTTTTAAATTTTAACTTCATATTCATAATTGGTGACCTCGAAAACCCCCGAGTATCAATAATTAGGCCAAAATATCGAGTAAAAAATGTTTTACCCAAAGACTCAAAATTTTAGTTGCCAGTTTTTATAATTATGGGCAAATTAAAAAAAAAAATCTTTAAAAAGATGTCCGACAATCTTTTCCAAATTTCATGAGCTTTTTATTAAAAAACAAAAAATTTAATTCGGTGAAGCTGAGCGTTCTGTAGCCCTTTTTGAAACAATCTAAGGAAGATTTTCTGTAAGTGTGGGATCATTAATAAGACAGACAGCTTCTCTTTAAATGGAGTAAAGAATGCTAAGTAATGTGGGAGACGCCATTCCCCAGACCTGAGAACAATATTCTTAAAAGGATTTGATCTGCTTTTTTAAAGCTGCTGAGGCTATGGATGTTATGTGTTTGTGCTAGTTAAAATAACATCAACTAGATTAAATAAGTCTTTGTTCTGCAAAAATTTTTTTTTTGAGACAGCGAACATGACTGTGTTTTGAAGGCATTAAATTGTTTCGTACCTACTTTTAATTCTATTTTTGTTGGGTTATTTGATGGTAATTATTTATATGTGGGGCCAACTCTATTTTTGGCCATATCTAGGTGAAAAATTAACATTTTTTAATTTTTTCTTTGATTCTGCTTGTTTTTACGGCGCGTTTATGATAAGAAATAACGTGAAGATTTCGATAGCTTTTCTGCCTTTAAAAGTTGAGAAAAATATTGGTTTTTATGTTTTTGTTTTTTTTTGAAAAATACATAAAAAAAAAAAAAATTTGAAAAAAAATGATTAAAAAAGTTAGTTTTCCAACTGAAAAATCAACTTTGAAATATCGGTCTCGCGACTACATAGCGGCGAAAATATTGGATTTCATGTTTTTGGATAAAATTTCTATTTTATCTTTTTTGATGTTTTTGATATATATATTAAAATATATATATATATATATATATATATATATATATATATATATATATATATATATATATATATATATATATATATATATATATATATATATATATATATATATATATATATATATATATATATATATATTTAAATACATTACAAAAAACAAACAATTTGAAAAAACTAACCACAACTAACTACAACTAACCAAAACTCCTTTTGACATATTTTTTTTTAATTATTTGTTTTTAAACGTAGATTGCGAAAAAAATAACAATAAGCTTGAAGATAATGAGAATAAAAATTATTGAAGATTATTTGCAAAAATTAAGATTTTTTAAAATTTTAAAGTTGATTTTTTAATTGAAATATTAATTTTTTGATATGTTCGCTATCATCACCATAAATTCGCTGTAAAAACAAAGAAAAAAATATGATGATCTATCAATTCATCTATTTTATGGTTAAAAATAGGGTTGACCCACTTGTAAATAATTACCAATTTAGTTTTCATATAAAAAAGATTTTTTCATAAGTTTATCTTAATTTTTTTAAAGCCAATAATTTTTTCTGAATTACATTATTTTTAAGAATAATTTCTTGGCTTTTTTGATAGAGACAAAAATTACTAGATTGACCTTGTATGACGATTACAGACAAAGCACGCACCGTCAGGGCAATAAAGTTTTATATTTTTATTATTAGGCCTACATAGAACTCGGGTTTTTTAATTATGTTTAATAAACCATTTAGAAAACCAACAAAATGTTTACCTACACATGTTTGTAAAATAAACACCCGGCCAGATCTCAAGGAACAGACGCTAAATTGAAGCAAAGCGCGCGATAGTCAGTCGCTTCGCCTCAATATCAAATATCGCGATTGTAGACAGCGCGGTGAACGCAAAAGTAACGGAAAAGTGTGAAAAACTTTTAAAAAAACGTGAAAAATTGTGATTAGTGAAGAAAAAGATAGAGATGCGATGAAAATGTGGGACTTAAAGTTTTGAAAATCGTTGTTTGAAGGCAAGATTGTTGTTAGAAACACCAAGTAAGTTTTAAAAAAAGTACTCAGTATTTGCTAGTAAATAGTAAAAATTTTTTTAAAAATTAATTTATTTTTCCCTTATAAACCTATAAAAAATGACAAACAAAAAAAATTACTGCAATTCCTTTTTAAAATTTTAAAAAATCTTACATTTTAAACGTGTGTTTCCTGCGAAAAATAGTTAGAAGGCTTCGAAAAATATGAACAATAGCTCATTTGGGGCAAAATGCAAATCTAGGAAAGATGTATTGGGGATTTTTCTGTCAATAAAAATTGCAATTGTTATTAAGAAAAAACGAAATTTAAGAAAAGTCAATTTGATTTTTGATGATAACTCAAAAACCATAAGAGATCCTTAAAAAGGAGAAAATTTTTGATAAAAAAGTCCCAACTTCCGGGTTTTATCTCCATTATTTAAAATTTTTATTCAACGCTAAAAATGGGAATCAGCGTGACATTTTTGGTTGTGCGCTTGGCGTCAAAATCGAGTATATCACTTTAAAAAAAATAGGGTAATAAATATTAATTTAAAAAATTATAAGAATAATGGTATATTAAGAACACTTTAAAAAATTTATTTTTTGAAAATTTAACAAAAAAGTTATTTTTTTTTACAAGTTAGACAATTGTTAATTAAAAAAATTTTTCGAACTTTTTTCTTCTTTAAATTAAAAAAAATATTTAAATAATTGTCGCATAAATTTATTTATATATATATATATATATATATATATATATATATATATATATATATATATATATATATATATATATATATATATATATATATATATATATATATATATATATATATATATATATATATGAAAATGAATAATATATATATCTTTAAGATTATGTCTATTAATGAATATTACAGGATAATTAATAAAATATATTAAAAAAAATAAATCAACTAAGAATGATCTCTAACCGGTGCACATGCTAAAAGCCAGCAAATAAAAACGTTTTACCATTTTATAACTTTTTTTTAAATATATATTTTTTTTATATTTTACTATACGGAAGTGTAAATTTTAAGGATATGCACTAAAGTGTACGTATATAAAGATTGTCCTAAAATAATAGTTGCAATTTAAAAATAATTATTTAAAAACTCAATTAATAAGGTTGTGGTATATTTGACTTAGTTTATTGATGTCCTGTTTGTCATTTACTGTATTTCGCTCTTTTTTTATGTGTATCATTTCTTTTATTGTTAGTTTGTGGTAGTTGTTGTCTTGAGTCAAGATTGTAGTATCCTTAAAATTAAATTCGTGTTTTTCATTTTTCTCGTGTTTGTGCAAAGCAGTTGAGGCATTTTTGGTGTATTTATGACCATTAAGGCGGCTATCCAAATACTGAGTTGTCATACCAATATATTTTATATTGGTATGATATTTATTTTTTATATATATATATATAAAATATATATATATATATATATATATATATATATATATATATATATATATATATATATATTTTGGGGTTCACGCATTAAAAAATGTATACGACAATTATTGTCTAACTTGTTAAAAAACTAACTTAAAGTTAATTTTTGAACAGGAATGCAATTCTTTGAAATGTTCGTAATACACCGTAATTTTTTAAATTTTTTTTTTAATATTTAATACCCTAAAAAAATAGTGTGACGTACTCGGTTTTGACGCCGAGCGCGTAACCAAAATGTCGCGCGGGGGCCCATTTTCAGCGTTAAATTAAAATTATAAATAATGGAGAAAGATATCTGGGATTTAATACTTTCTATAGAAAATTTTCTCCTCCTCAAGAATCTTTTTTGCATTTTCTGCTATCTTTTATGGTTTTTGAGTTATTATCAAAAACGAAATGGCGCTTTTTCCATTTCGTTTTTTGCAATTTTTATTGGCAAAAAAATGCTCAAAATGCCTTTTCAGATTTGCATTCCGCGTCGAATGAGCTATCGCTTATATTTTTCAAAGCCTTCTAACTATTTTTCGCAGGAAACACACTTCTCGACTAGACCATGTGGACTTTTTAAACTTAGGACAATCCACGAAGGCTGGAGTCACAAGTACTAACGTACCGTGGGTGCCTTATGTGAAGGAAAGATTTGTGGGGTAAGGGAATACATCTGCAGGCAACAACTTCCACAGTCAAGAAACTTTAGGGATAAAGGAACGAATATAGTTCGGGCCCTCAAGTTCAACTTTAAAGGAATGCATAAGAGTGGCACTACGTGTTGCTCTGTTGGGAGCTGCCAGAGGAGGAATTATACTGGTCAACTCATCGAAGTAGAAGCCGTGAAAATACCTATAAAAAGCGACATATCCCCTACAGTCCGTCGGGGTTTCTTAATGAAATTTTATCAACAAACAGTCCATTAACAATTGTTTTCTGTGTTTTTCACTGTGCACTCGCTACAGCCCGATTGACGAGTCCCGTAATACGGCTGAAACGTGTCTAGGAAAAAGTCATGGGGAATAAGTACCTAGCCCTATTTTAAAAGGTTCTGAAAAGAAGATAAAGAATATGTAAAAATATGTATGCATGTAAATTAATGGCGAGAATTATTTCCAAAATTTTTTAAAAAGATTTTGTAGGATTTTTGGTAGTAGCACATTAATTTCTGTCTGATACCTATAATAAATTTTAGTAAAACTATTGATAGAATTGATGTGATACTGTTTTAAAAATCTTGTTGGCTACTCGCCAAAAAAAGTTTTTATACAATTTTATACATAGAAACTGAGCCTGCTCATTCCTACTGACTGCAGATCGCCTGGAACAGAAAAAAATTCCGAAAAATCTAAATACGTATCAACGTTTTGGTGACAAGTCTGCCACTGTTATTAAGATAAACTTAAATTAAAAGTAAAATGGTATTTTAAATTAAAATTTTTTATATTAAATCTAAAAAAAATATTTTTTTCCTACTAGCGTGCCGAAAAGTCCACTTTTCCGCACGCATTTGAAATGCGCAAATTTGAACTTTCCGCAGGCGTGCGAAAAGTGAACTTTTCTGCACGCCGTGCGGAAAGTAAACTACTCTAAAATCTTACAGGTAAGCAAGATTTATATGTATTTTAGTAATTGTAGGCTATTTCATGCAATATACGAAGCCATTGCAAGTTTTAGTTTATTCTCTTTTTTGTTTGTTACTTCGTAATTTTTAATATTTTAACTAAAACACAAAAAAAAACATTTTTTAATTACCCTGTATAATAATAATAAATGATTATGACAAGTCAAGCATTAATATGTAATCTTGGTGATTTTAACACATGTCAGATTTTTTCTTCGTTTCATATGAACAAGCAATTGCACAAATGAATTTCAATACAAAAAGCATTTTTAATGAAAAGGCGTCATAGTATATTTTTTAATTAAATAAAAATCCGACAAAAATAATTATTTAAAATGAGTAGTTCCGATGAGGCTATCCTGGATGCAGCAAATACCGTAAGTTTGAATTTATTACCAGCAAAATCTCGTGAAAAATATGAGAATCAATATAGTCATTTCGAAAACTGGTGCTCCAGCAAGGGGACAAAAAGTATTAAAGAAGAAGTGTTCTTGGACTGTTTTGCGGATTTGCAAAAAACATATAAACCTAATACTTTATGGAGTAAGTACTCTATGTTAAAATGTGTCCTCAAAGTGAAAAGGAACCTTGATTTAAGTTCATATTTCAAGCTAACATCACTACTTAAACACCAAAACGTGGGATACCGGCCAAAAAAATCAAAAACTTTCAGCAAAGAAGAAGTTTCAAGATTCATGAAAGAAGCACCTGATAATATTTACCTTCTAATAAAAGTTGCTACAATTTTTGGATTAACCGGTGCTTGTAGGAGAGATGAACTTACAAAAATAATGATTGATGACATACAGGATAATGAAAATTTGATAGTGGTGAAAATTCCTGACAGTAAAAATAACACTTTCAGAATCTTTGTAGTGTCCGATGAAACAAATAACGGACTTTATCTGCAATTGTACCGTAAATATGCAAATTTGCGAAAACCACATACCCCACACAGACGTTTTTGTCCAGTATAAACAAGGAGCATGCAGTACGCAATGTGTGGGAATAAATTCAATAGGTAAAATGCCTTCAGAAATTGCTGCATACCTAAAATTAAAAATCCAGAAGAGTACACTGGACATAGTTTTCGTCGATCCTCTGCGACTATGTTAGCAGATTCTGGAGAAAGGAATTCAAGTCAACGACTTGGGGCTGGAAATCAACGGCTGTGCGAGAGCTACATTGATGAATCCAAAATCAGAAAAAGGATATGTCGAATAAAATATTGGCCATAACAACTCCCCTCTGAGCTAAGTCTTTAGGTTCTTTGGTTTAAATGTTATCAACATATAATTCCATTTATATATGTTTAGTAGTTCTTTCAGATTAAACATAATTTAAAAAATAATCATTGCTTTAATATTGGTATTATCTGACGCTCGTAGGAAAATTTTGTTCCACACTTAAGTGACTTTTCCGCCTTGACTGCTTGCCCGAACTCCGCTTCGCATCGTTCGGACACGGCAGTCGCGTGCGGAAAAGTATCACTTTGCGCACTTGATTTGGAAAATAAATATATTGACACTTGTTGACTTTTTGTTATAATGGCACATTAGTTTGTTTTGACTGGTAGTCCAGTAGGGACAAAGCTGTAAATAAATCTGTACAGTTTTTCTTTATGGCGCAATTTTTAAGTCTTCGGGTATGCTTTCGAGCGAAAAAGTTTATCAACATTAACAGGTGGAAAAGGGCTGAAAATGGTCCCTCAAGGCCCAAAAATGGGTTTCCCGCAATATATGCCAAAACATGCGAATTGGAAAATTTTTGATTAAACAAAAAATGAAGATCGCCTTGCAGTCTACAAAAATGGTCCCTATAATTTTTGTCGGAAAATCCCTAGTTTTCGAGATAACGGGACCCAAATGTCCCCTTCATATCAGCTGCCGCTCTACTGCTAGAATGCCGCTATCTTTATGGATTCACTTATAAGCGAGCGGACGAATTGTTCCATTACTCTGGCAATAATGTACATTTTTTAATCATTCAAATTTTATCGGAATGGGAAATCTCGTACCTATCATTGCATATGAATTTGGGTCCATTTTGATTTTTCTATAATATTAAAAAGCAGTCAAAGTTTTTCAAATATTTTGAGAGTTTTTTATTAATTTATTGATATTTTTTGAAAAAATGGTGTGTTATTACCATTTCTTTTTTATAATGAGACCTTAGCAAGTGTTCAATGATTCCAGAAAATTTTCTTTACCATCTTTCTTGCGATTTGATAAAAAATTGTTTTGCCCATCTGCATTTTTTTAGTAAGAAACGATTTTTCGACGGCCGTTTTTGCGAAAAAATTGGTGTTGCGAAAAATGGTAGGAACCATTTTTGTAGATTTCTGGTAATCTTCATTTTTTGTCTAAACAAAAATTCTCTTATTCGCATATTTTGGCAGATATTCGCAGGAAGCTCATTTTTTGGACTTTGGCGGTCATTTTCGGGAATCGTGATAAACTTTTCTCGCTCGAAAGCATCCCAAAGACCTAAGAATTGGCCACAAATGAAAACGTAAGATTTATTTACAGCTTTGGGTACTTTCAGTCTTCAGTTACTGGACTATGGTGCATTTATTATTTTCAATAAAACAAAAAGAGGATGGTGTGTTAATTAATTTTAGGTTTTCCTGAAACTACTTTAGTATCAAGATATTGATGCTTTACAACTATATCTATTTAATAATAAGTGCCCCCTCTATCTGGGTGATATATACATATCCGATAGGGCGCTTGACATTTCTTTATTCCCCATGCTACTATGTGTATAGCTCATCGTTTAAATATTTTTATTATCGATTTAAGTAATATTGTTAATAATATAATAATTTATAAAAACAGTTACTCGTTCAGAATGATCTTAAGAAAATTTTATTCATATTTTTAATATCAAAAAAAAAAAATTAAAAGTTTATTTAATAAGTTAACTTTTAAAACATTTCTCCTATTAAGCTATCTAGTTCTTTTAGGCTTAAAGCCTTTTTATTTAAAATATTGTATTAAACTTTTTATTTACTACTTTAAAATATAATTAAATTAGAGTTTAAACATTAATGAAAAAAAAAAACAAATGTGCTACGTCTATGTGAGTGCTAATACCTGGAGGACGTTTTTTTATCTTGGACAGTCCCGAGGCTGATGCCTAAGTACTAACGTACCGTGGGGTCTTCAGTGTGGTGAGAGGGAGTTTGTTCACACGGGACTTAAATTTTTGGAGATTGGGAGGAAGGAAAAAACTTCTGCGGGCATCAGGTTCCATAGTCTTGAAAAGGGATGAAGAAACGAAAGAAAACGGAAGTTCGGGGCCTATCTAACTGAACTGTAAAAGGATGCATACAAGTTGCACTACGTGTTGCTCTGTTGGGAGCTGCCAGAGAAGGAATTACTGGCCAACTCCTCTGAGCAGAAGCCGTGAAAATACCTATAGAAGAGCGCAGATCCCCTTCAGCTCGACGGTGGGCAAGAAGAGGAAGCCTTTCTGTAAGCGTTGGATCATTAATAAGACGAACGGCTCTTCTTGAATGGAGTCCAGAATGCTAAGTGTTGTAGGACGCCATTCCCAGACATGAGAACTATATTCTAAAGAGGTCTGATTTGGGATACATACAGAGTATACAGTTTGGGAAGAAGAGAAATATTTTCTGGCTTGGAAGAGAAATCCAATCTTTTTGAAGCTGCCGAAGCTATGGATAAAATGTGTTTGTGCAGTTGAGGTTATTCTCAAAAGTAACGCCGACAAGATTAAACGACTCTTTGTTCTGCAGAACTTGGCCGCTCATATGTAAGGATGAGCATTTCAGACTTTTTCGCGACAGCGAACATGACTGTGTTTTCGAGGCATTAAACTGAACAAGATTTTTGGCGCCCAATCCAAGATAAGTTTGAGGTCTTGTGAAAGAGATATCTGCATTGACCTGCGCTTGTTTTTCAAATCAGAATTACATGGTGGCTTAAGAAATTGAATACTAGAGTGGAGGGTACTACCGTCAGCAAAACTATGAATGGGATTGATTGTGGAAAAGAGAAGATCGTTAATGTGTAGAAGAAACAGCGTGGGTGCCAGCACTGAGCCCTGGGTACCCAGCATTAATTTGGTAGAGGCTGGAGGAATGACCATCTACCTAACTGATATATCGATTAGAAAGGAAACTGGAAAGCCAAGAGCAAAGCTTAGGTGGAAGACCGTAAGAAGAAGTTTGTTAAAAGCCCATCATGCCAGACCTGATCGAAAGCTTTGGATATGTCAAGCGCAACGATTTGGGATTCACCAAAAACTCGGGACTTGTTCCAATTGGTGAGACAAAGGAAAAAAGATCAGCTGTGGATCTACTGTGACGGAATCCATATTGTCTACCATGTAAGATCTTATGTTTTTCCAGATACTTTAAGATTTGGGAATTATTGAATGTTTTTATTACTTTGCAAACAACTAAAAGAAAAAGATATAGGTCTATAGTTGGAGGGAGACTTTTGGATCCTTTTTTGGGAACAAGTTGCACACGTGCAGTTTCCAACTCTCCAGGAAAATGCCTGTGTCGTAGAGATTCGAAAGAGGCGAGTTAAGATGGGGGCAAGCTCGGGTGCACATTTTTTTAAGACGATTGCTGGTTGTCATCCAGCCCAGACGATTTTTTAGTATTAAGAAAGAAAGAATTGTTTGACATTTTAAGAGAAACAGGGACAACTGTTGGAAGGGGAAGATTAATAGAGGATCAAGCGTAGATTTGGTTTGCCATTTCTCTAAATTCTATGTTGCTATTATTTGTATTATTTGTCTGTAAGCCTAAAAGAAGTAAATAGCTTAACCAAAGAAATGTTTTAAAAGTTTAAGGCTAAATAAACTGTAAAAAAAAATGTTTGATGTTAAAAATATAAATAAACTTTTCTTCATATTATTCTTAACGAGTAATTGTCTTTATAAATTATTAATAATAATATTTAAATGGATAATAAAAATATTTAAACGATGAGCTGTACCTCGAGCTGTACACATAGTAGCATAGGAGATCGAGAAATGTTAAGCGTCCTGCCAGGTATATAATACCCATATAGAGGAGGCACTATTTTTTTAATAAAATAAAATTTTATTTTTTTTTAGTTAAAGTTTCAAGTAAATCGGAATAGGTACCAGACAGTTATTAGTCCAAATAAATAAAAATAAAATATCCGTGCCACCATGTTATCCCCCATTGTCTCGAGGCACACAATTTTTAGATGAATCGGAGTTGGTATACTTACTTGTATAAAAAAAAATATTATTAGTGAAATTTTTGACCAAAATCACTTTTTTGCGTATATCCTTTATTACTTATTTTATTAAAAATGTGTATATAACTCTTTTTAACAGAACTTAATAGAAAACATATTTTTTGTTTAATATATTTTTGTAGCTCTGTTAGTTTATAAGATATTTTGTTTTTATTTTAAATTTAAATTGTTAATATATCTTAAACCTAATCAGCTAAAAAAAAATTTATAAAAAAAAAATTTTGTGGTTTTATTACACCATTAATTTTAATTTTATATCTTCTACCCTTAAAATAAATAGTTTTCAAGATATAAAAAAAAAAAATTTTTTTTGGCGTTTTTTTTAAAATTAAAAAAATAAAATTTTAAAAACCCAAGAGGGGGCCCCTTTTTAATTGGCTATAGTTCATAGTAATATAAAAAATTTTATGCGTTTCTTTTTTTTGGGCCCAGTTTTTTTCGGTGGCATGCCATAAAAAAATATTATAAATTTTTGGGTTGGAATTTTATTGAACCTGATTTTCTGAGCTTAAAATTGTCTTGAAATAAAAAAAAAAACAAGTTCCCTATTCACAAATAAAAAAAATTGCTATTTTAAACCATCAGCAATTTTCGTAGGGGAAAAAAGTTTCTGAGTTGTTTAAATCACCCCAAAAATATATAAATTTTGAATTTTGTTATGTATAATTATTTTATATCACTATGGCATGAAAAATATCTTATAAGCAAAAAATTACAGCCCAAAAAAATTTAAAAAAAATTCCTGCTCTTAGAAATACAAGTTAACGATATCTGAAAATATGGAAAAAAACGATAAATTATTATAAGACTGTTTTGTAGGAAATTTAATTATCTACAAAAAAGATTTTGAGTAAAAAATGACGAAAAATAATATTTAAAAAGTTACAGCGATTTAAAAAAAATGTTCCATTTAAATATCATAAATATTGTTTAACTATAAATATTTGTTTGCCCCGTTTAAAAGGTTTTTGATTTTTAATATTATGGACAAACAAAATTATTTAAAGAAAAGTTATCAAAATCGGAGCGTTTTTGAGGACCCAACAAAGTGCTTCTTTAAAACGTATAAAAACTTTTCTAGGTAATTTTTATGATTATTTCTTATCTATCAATAGAAACCTTTCTTAGTTTCTGCAACATTCGTACAGCGTGGGTTCCCAAGGTTTTATTTTGCGGCGTGCCTGGTTTTGCATATATAAATAAAAATTAAACTAAATATTAAAATATTTTGCCCAATTAAGTGTCTAAATAACCTTACAAGTATAATATTTTAAGTAAGTCTCAAGTATCCCAAAGGTAAACATTATTAAATATTACTTTTTTAAATATTAAAGCTGTGTTCTTAGATAACTACTAGCAAAAACTAAATTATAGTTTAAAAAATTAAAAAAAAAACACGCGCGGACTAAAAAGTGGAAATTAATTTTTAAGTATAAATATTTTGTATAACAGCAAAGATAATACTACTACGGATAAGATGAACCATTCAATGTATATTTTTTATACCCTAATGGATTTGGTAAGCGAGCGGTCCAGAGAATTTCGGCATCCTTGACGAAAGTTAAACAGTGTTCCAAGGCTTTACTATTGGCGTGATGAAACGCGACTGAAAATACAACGTTTAGCGCCCTTTGCTACTTCGGTTCGAATAAGGCAAGCGACCATTGACAATGTCGCAATGGTTTCACCGATTCGCTGGCAGGGTTACGACTTAATTTTATTCGCATTTCGGAAGCATTGATATCTCCGAACTGATTAAAACGCCCATTTAAATGAACCATCTATTCGTAGTAGTATTATCTTTGGTAACAGTGATAGAAAGTTCATTTTTGGCGTTTTTTTTCGCTAAACACGAATCTGAAATCAAAATTGTGGCTCAAACAGAAAAAAAATCAAGGAAGAGGCGTAATGTCAGATATCGATTTTTTTTCAATTTAAAACGTCAATATCTTAAAAGCTATTAAAGATACAAAAAACTTTATAAAACGTAAACTATGTATTTTTACAAGGCCTTTAATTTAAGTTATATAATCTTTTTGCCTTAATGCAATGTTTTTCGAGTTATAATCAAAAAACTGTATTTTCGCGACTTTTCAAAAAAAAATTAAAATATTTTTTTTTATTTTTGGATTTTTTCTAAAAATTTTAGGTAATTTAGAATTTAAATAAATGAAAGAAATGATTTGTAATGAAAAAAAAACAAAGATCGCAATAATAAAAAAACCTATGTACTAAATTTTTTTTTGTCAAAATTACATTTTCGTTTATATCTCCTTTATTATTTATCTTATTAAAAATATTTATATAACTTTTTATATAGACAATTTGTAAGGCTTTATTTGTTGATTTATAAATTTTTTTGTATCTCTTATAGTTTATATAGTCGCGGGTTTTTTGGGTTTTTCTCGATTTTTTGCTGTTTGACCCCCAATTTTGACTTTAGATTCGTGTTCGTGTTCGTGTTTTAATGCAATGGTATAAATAATATAAGCCCATTAAAAAGAGCATAAAAAAGTAAAGAAACTGGTGAAAACCGCATTTCGATATCTTAATAATTAATTCTCAACTTATTGCCGAAAAACTGCATTACTCGTGACCCTTCCTATTTTAAGCTGTCAGATAAACAACGCGGCGTTTTTACCGAGAGTGCCGGGGAACGTCAAAAATTACAAAAAACAGGGACGTCAAAAATGAAAGGTGCATTGTTTGTCAAACCTGGTGATTTTAAATTATTTTCCTACGAGCGTGCGGAAAAGTCCACTTTTCCGCACGCATTTAAGTGCCAAAGTTGACTTTCCGCACGGCGTGCGGAAAGTGAACTTTTGCACGCCGTGCGGAAAATAAAACTACTCTAAAATCTTACAGGTAAGCAAGATTTATATGTATTTTAGTAATTGTAGGCTATTTCATGCAATAACGAAGCCATTGCAAGTTTTAGTTTATTCTCTTTTTGTTTGTTACTTCGTAATTATCAATATTTCAACTAAAACACAAAAAACATTTTTTTTAAATTTCCCTGAATAATAATAATAAAAATGATTATGACAAGTCAAGCAACAATACGTAATCTTGGTGATTTTAACACATGTCAGATTTTTCCCTTTGTTTCCATATGAACAAGCAATTGCCAAATGAATTTCAATACAAACAAGCATTTTTAATGAAAAGGCGTCAAGTATCTTTTTTAATTAAATAAAAACCGACAAAAATAATTATTTAAAATGAGTAGTTCCGATGAGGAGCTACCAGATTCTATCCTGGATGCAGCAAATACCGTAAGTTTGAATTTATTACCAGCAAAATCTCGTGAAAAATTGAGAATCAAATGTTTATTTCGAAAACTGGTGCTCCAGCAAGGGGACAAAAAGTATAAAGAAGAAGTGTTCTTGGCCTATTTTGCGGATTGCAAAAACATATAAACCTAAACTTTTGGAGTAAATACTATGTTAAAATGTGTCCTCAAAGTGAAAAGAAAACCCTTAAATTTTAAATTATATTTCAAGCTAACATCACTACTTAAACACCAAAACGTGGGGTACCGGCCAAAAAAATCCCTTTTACAAAGAAGAAGTTTCAAAATTCATAAAAAAAGCACCTGATAATATTTACCTTCTAATAAAAATTGCTACAATTTTGGATTAGCCGGTGCTTGTAGGAGAGATGAACTTACAAAAATAATGATTGATGACATACGGATAATGAAAATTTGATAGTGGTGAAAATTCCTGACAGTAAAAATAACACTTCCAGAATCTTTGTAGTGTCCGATGAACAAATAACGGAACCTTTTTATCTTTGGCCCCCCCAATTGTATGGGGATGCAGTACGCAATGTGTGGAAAAAAATTCAATAGGTAAAATGCCTTCAGAAATTGTTTCATACCTAAAATTAAAAAATCCAGAAGAGTACACTGGACATAGTTTTCGTCGATCCTCTGCGACTATGTTAGCGGATTCTGGAGAAGGAATTACCAATGTAAGCGACTTGGGGCGAAATCAACGGCTGTAGCTAAAAGCACATTGATGAATCCAAATGAAAAAGGATATGTCCAATAAAATATTGACCATGAACAACTCCCTCCTGAGCTAAGTCAACCTTTATCAAGCCGTACAATAAGCCTTCCATAAGCCACCCGCTAAATGAAATTACAGGTTCTGCAATTAATTTACAATATGCTAATAACTGTTCTTTGTTGTAAATGTTA
>JAHBCN010019692.1:0-15760 GCA_019359885.1 Listronotus oregonensis
GGTTTTTTATTAATGTTACTTAGTTATGCGTTATTTTAAAAAAAAAAAACTGAAACACGATGTTTATTATTTCCCAAGAATTTTAGAAGGTTTGGCAAATTTTTTCTAAAAAGGCGTACTACGAAAATTTGTAAAAAAAATGTTTTTTTGTTCCATGGCTGTGGCCAGTTAGGGAAAATGATTTAAATTGAAAAACTCTCATTTATCATTTGTTTAATAACTAATTGTATGAAAATTACTTTTCTATAATTAACGACAAATAAGGGTGTTGCATTTAAAAAGTTATTTTTTTAAATCCTAAATTTAGTTCATTTTTTTTTTTATTATCGCATTTAATACAAAAAATGACAAATTTCAATTTAAAAATTGTATTCGTAAATTTAAAAAATTAAAAATAGGAATTTAATTTTAAAAAGGGTGTTATTTTTTAAATTTTTTAAACTTTGCCAAACAATTAAAAATAGATGAAAAAATTTTAAAATAAATAATAAAAAACAATATTTGGTCGGTACGGGGACCCTTTTCCAGGTTAGTTCTGGTTAACTAACCACAAAAATTTCTTGTCCCCCCTATTTTGTTTTCGATATTCTGCACTTTCGGTATTTTGTTTTCATCCTTTTATTTGGGGCTTTTGCACCCTTAGGGGTCGGGCGAAAGGCGCGGAACGGTGGGCGGAGACAAAAAAACTCCCACTACCACAATTTTCTATACCCTTTTCCGCATTAAAAAATTTTTTATTTAGGTTCTTCCAAATTGGTGTATCGATGCGATGTAGTTTTCGATTCAAGCCTACGGAATAACTTTTTCGGTAATTTTTTTTCCTTTAAAATAATATATTATACACCGTTTTAAAGTAAGGAAATAATCTATCCCTCTGTGTAACGGTTTTGAAATATATGAGTTAAGAGAAAATAGTATCAAACATAACCGATTTTGGGGTGATTTCATCAAGGAAATTTTAAAAAAACTAAATTAAATTTAAAACTATTACAGCAGAAGCTTAGATTTAAGTGTTGGCTTTATATATTTTTGAAAATTTTTGATAACTTATACCGTTTTTGAAAAAACATTATGCCCCGAACCCCAAATTGGACCCAAATTTTTTCGCGGCGCCAATGGACTCTTAATATTTTTTACTTTCGATATTACTGCATTCCATATTTTGTATGTTCGATATTTATTTTCTTTTTAGATCAATGTTGTGGATATTTTTGCATTCGATATTTTACTTTTGACAATATTGTCGTCACTCGTAAAAAAGGAAATAAAGTAAATTAATAAATCAAAAAACAACAATACATTATGGATACACAAAACAAATAATACATAATTTCAGTCGGAAAGCACTTGAACAATGCAGCTTAACTACAATTATGGACATGCCTTTGCTGTCCTGTATGTTTTATTGTTGGTCATCCAATTCTTGTAGGTTGCCGCATACAACCTTATTCTCAGAGCTACGTTGTCCCTAATGACACATCTACTGCCACGCGTTTACCGCGCCGAGACCTCTGTCTTCAATCTTTTAATAAGACTTTAAAGGTGTTTAATTTTATTGGTAAATTAAAGTCTTTTTTCCCTGAATAAGTTACTTGCGTCTATATTTCGTGTTAAATAACCCATGTTATGGAAAAGCGAAATTTGATAATAGTGTTGAATCTTTGGTGAATAATACTTTACGACTCATATTCTTTACAAATTTTACACAATTAAAAAAACTTTGAAAAAAAATGTAAAAAAAAAAAAGGGCAGCATTCACATAAAAGCAAAAAAAAAATTGCAGTAACAGTGTGGAAGAAGAATAAATTAACTCCAACGACACCGACTCAAAGTGTCGCATAAGATAGGAAAAAAGAAATAACCCGTATCTTTAAACAGACAGCGGCAGATTATTTAACAATTATTATTAACAAACTTTTGTATAAAACATTTTTTTGTATCCTTGTTAACTAGGAAAACATATAGTTAATCTGAAATTGATATTTTTTTCATTATCTCCCCCCCTTTTTTTTAAACAAATTAAAATGTATTAAAATTTCAGGGCTAACTAGAATCATTCTGGAGATACAGGCAGGACGTTTTTTAAATTTTTGTCGATTTTAAGATTTTATATCGGTTGTTATTAAAAATAGAGAAAAACTTTAAATGGCAATATTTTGTAGATTTTTACGTAGATTTCAGTGACGTACTTTTCTTAAAGTTTTTCGAGTTATTACACAAACATATTATTTTTTCAGTCGACCGCAAATTCAATTACCTTTTAAATAATCCCCCACACTTTTTATATATGTCAGCTACAACTACCATTTTTGCAGTTTTTCCTTATCTTTATTATCCAAAAACTAATAAAACTATGGAGGGGAGGAGGGTTATAATCAAGTTTTATTTTTATATTAAAAATCAAGTTAAATTTTAATAATGTCAAATTTTTTTTCTCTTGGGACAGTCCACGAAGGCTGATGCCTAAGCACTAACGTACCGTGGGTGTCTTCAGTGTGGTGAGAGGGAGTTTGTTCACACGGGACTTAAATTTTTGGAGATTGGGAGGAGAAGGAAAAAATTCTGCGGGCAGCAGGTTCCATAGTCTTGACACTCTAGGGATGAAGAACGAAGAAAGCGGAAGTTCGGGCTCTCTAACTGAACTGTAAAAGGATGCATAAAAGTTGCACTACGTGTTGCTCTGTTGGTAGCGCCAGAGAAGGAATTATACTGGCCAATTCCTCCGAGCAGAAGCCGTGAAAATACCTATAGAAGAGCGACAGATCCCCTACAGCTCGACGGTGGGCAAGAAGAGGAAGCCTTTCTGTGAGTGTTGGATCATTAATAAGACGAACGGCTCTTCTTTGAATGGAGTCCAAATATATTATATAAATGAGATAATAATGTAAACACCAAACTATGCTTAATTAAAGTTCAAAAAAATATTAAATTTTATTTTACTTTAAAACTAGATTATTTAAAAAAAATAAATTAACTTAAAATTTTTAAAACTTAAAATAAAAATGCGCTTTTTATTACAATAGACTAGTGATGTAACGAATGACATTTTTTGAACATTCGCAAATGCGAATGCGAATATTTGCTACCGACATTCGAGAATGTGAATTTTCGGTTTTGTTTACATTTGGAACAAAAAACTGATAAAAATTTCATAGAATTTGTTTTTGTTTGTTTCCATTGCATTATATATTTTTTGACTTATAAGTTCTAAAGAAAATTTAATTGTTAAGCTTTACTGCCCAAAGTAAAGTAAATAAATACATAATACTACTACGGATAGATGGTTGATTTAAATGGGGCGCTCTGAATCAGTTCGGAGATATCAATGCTTCCGTAAATGCGAATAAAATTAAGTCGGTAACCCCTGCCCCAGCGAAACGAGGTACGAAACCATGCGCGCGTTGCCAATGTCTGTCGCTTGTACCTTATTCGGAATACGAAGTAGCGAAAGCGGGCGGCTAAACGGGTTGTGTATTTTCTAGTCGCGTTTCATCACGCCATTAGTAAAGGCCTGCCGGCAACACTGTTTAACTTTCGTTCAAGGATTGAAATGCATAGCGCGAAAATCTCTCGATGGACATCGGCTCGCGTTAGCCAAAGTCCATTAGGGGTATCAAAAATATAGCATTGAATGGTTTATCTTATCCGTAGTAGTATTATCTTTGATAATACCAAATGATAAAGTGAAGATTGATAATGTGATAACGAGGTTAAGTTACTTTTTCTAGTAGTAAAAAATAAGAAATGAATGGATTTTGATTGTATTAACATACTATTATCTTTAATTTTTTTCTGATATGCATATTCGCAAAACATTCGCAGAAATTTTGCGAATGCTAATGCGAATATGCAAAAATATGCGAATATTCGCCAATGCGAATATTCGTTACATCAGTACTATAGACAACAGCAAGAAGTTTGACATAGTGGCGTAAATTATGTTTTAAACGCTTAAACGTTTTAATATTTGGAGGTCTTCAGTACGCGTTAAAAAAAAATTCACTTTAAATGTAACATTCAAACATATCAATTTTTGGAATTTAAAAAAATATTTTTCTGAAAACTTAAATTTACCTTTTAAGGCCCGGTATTAAAAGAAGCCGGTCGAAGCCGGTAAACTGCGCAAAAAAATTCTTAAGATTAAACTGAGGTTTACATTCACCGTTTTTTTCTATATTTTTTGTTATCTATCTTTTTGTTTACAATCCCTAGTTTAAGCGGTACCAGAGTACCAATGGTGAAATCTTAAGTTTAAATATAGTTTTTACCTTAGGTAGACATTTATAAAATCCACAATTTAGATAACTGAAGTTAAACCACAGAAGAATAGATAATCCGACATTATAATACCCGGCCTAATTTATTTAGGTAAGTATAATCTTAAAATTACATTAAGAAATTAAATATATGCAAAGTTTTAATAAATTTATAACTGCATTATCTATACATAATTACATTTTTAATCTAAATATCTAAATCTAATTCTGTTTCACTATCAGAGTCATCATTGAGATTAATTACAATAGGATTTATGTTGTTTTGGATAGAAATGTAAAAGTCCTCAATTTTTATAATGTGCTGTAGTGAATTTTTCCAGCTCTCAACTGGTATGTTAGTAATTACATTTTTTATCAAATTTATAACACAGGGAGTTAAAGAAGGTGTACCATTTTCTGCTCTGATCTTTGATTTTACTTGGTTCCACATATGCTCTATGGGGTTAAACATACAGTGATACGGAGGAAGCCGTAAGACAGTATGCCCAGCCTGTTCAGCCAAATTATCAGATACATATTGTTTTTTGCATATTTTTAATTGCATATGAATTTAGGACTTCCAAAAGTTGCGTTTTTTTGTAACTGAATTCTAAATAAATATCATTTTCTAACAAATATTCCTGGATTTCAGTTTTTGAACTTGATGAAGCTGGTGCTTTGTGTAGCAGACGGCTGTGGTAGCTTGCGTTATCCATGACAATAACACTGTTGTTTGGAATATTTTTTAAAGGATAATTTTAAAACCAGTTTTCAAAAAGTTCTGCACTTGTATTCTCATGATAATCAAGCTAGAATCCTTAATATTCTTTGCAGACAACAGCAAGCAGTTTGGGACAAATCCGTCTTCTGAACCAGAGTGTATTATGGTAATGTGATTTTCTTTATTTGAAGCTGCTTTCGTCTGACAGTTTTAACTGGAATCAACCCATCCTTTGAATACTGTGTCGTGTGTATCAAACCATGTTTCATCAAGGTAAATTATGGATCTGTTTTCTAACCTATATCTTTTAATTTCTTGAAGGTAATTAAATCTCCAAGTGCGTAATCTGTGCGATTCCATTACAACCTATCTTTTGTCTATTTTGCGGCATTTAAATCCCGATTTTACAAACAACTCTATGGAGGGTGGCACGGCTAATATTTATATTGGTTTTTGTCTTCATCTAGCCCTTTTTCAGTTTATCCAAGGTAGGAATAACCCCGGTTTCATAAAGACAATATATTTTCCTTCTTATTAGGTCCTGATCACTATTGTCTATACGGTGAGATTGAAAATCACTACGTTTTTTTCTTTTGTTCAATTCTTCACTAATAATAATATCCTTTATCGATGATATTGGAGTTTTTGTAAGTAGACAGGTTTCTTTTAATGCGTCTTGTTTAATTAGACCTCTACTGATTAAAGTTTCATACACATTTTTCACAACCTGTTTTGCATCTAATGACAAATGATTTCGACGCGAATAGTTATTTCTCGAAAACAACTTTTTCGAAACGCACAGTAAAAAGGGTTATTCAACACTGCCACTAAAATATTAGCCAAAATATTTATATGCCTAATGGTTAATACTTAAGAAATACCTGGCCCCTGCCTTAATGAACAAATGGGTTTACCAATAACAATAGGTAATAAAATCGTTAAAGGTTTATTGGGGTATGGTCCGTCAAAAGCCATAACGATATTCTTTGAGACAGACTATAACTCGAAAAAACTCAGTACGCCTATGAAATCTACGTAAAAATCCACAAAATATTGCCATTTAATATTAACCAATATACCAAAATTAACAAAAATTTAAAAACGCCCTGTGTCGCCAAAAAAAAAATCAGGTTAGCCTTGAAATTTTCCCACAATTAAATTTGTTTTAAAAATCCGTCCCGAGAACGTAAAAACAGAATTGCTTTATCTAGACGGTTTTCTCAATACCCCTTAAATACAACCAAGATAAGCCACCCTATAAATTAAAATGAGAATAAAAAAATAATAATAACGGAACACATTATTCTTTAATAACATTTATAAAGTAGGGATTGTCCTCGGTCGAACGCTTGTCAGGAACAACATCTAAATCGAATATAACAGCATTGCAAAATATGTTTATTACTTCATTTGTTAACGTAATTTTATTTGCTTATTAATAAACATTGAGGTGGACATTAAACACATTAGTTAATACAAAAAAAACAGTAATATTCCTTAGAAAATAGTAATTTAGTTTTTGTTTATTTCGTAATGTCGGTGTTTTTTAAATTCACTACATTCACAACTAATTTGATTTTTATTAAAAAAAAATCAAAAATCACTAATTTAAATAAAAAAATCAAAAAAATCATGATTTTTTTAATTTTTAATTCAACAATTTCTCTTTTTACACTTAATTTGTCATAGTACATTATATTCCCTCACTTAAAACTACAAATTATTGGGATATGTTCCCTTCTTGCTAACAATAACTTTCTGCACAGGCGCGTCCCGAACAAGAAAATTTCTGTCGCGGCTTGTTTCCGCTCCGACCTATAAGAAGCTAATACAACATATTTTCAAGGATGATTTAGAATTACCCAACCGCTGTGTTCACACATCGTCCTTGTGGTTAGCCCAGTAATCAATAAAAAGGGGTGCTGTTTCGACAAAGGTGATATCACCCTGGCCAACTTCTTATGGCTGATACTGGAAAAGTGACATTTGATAATTATATCATTGCCAGGGAATAAGTAATTTCTATATTTTTCCAATTTTGCTTTGTAGTAACTTCCGTAGTAAATTTCTAGATGGGAAACGTCGATTTTTTTAACCAATGAAGTGGGAATTTTTAATATATTTTTAACCATAAGTCCCGTGTTGTGTTTGCGTCGGCCATTTTCTATTCTAGATTTGGGTTGTAAGTGTTGACTTTGGGTTGACTGTTTTAAATTTGCGTTCTTATTTTCCACACTATTGTGAAAAAATTATAAGGTAAGATATTGTTATTTAAATATTTAGTAAGTCTACTTCGATATTAAACCAAGATTCTTTATAAATATCTTAATTTCAAACACAACATGTGGCTGAAATATTCTTAATTATCCTTGTTGCAGAAACGCCTATTATCAAGTAAATTGTAACACAGATTTTAAGAACAAAAGTTTCTTCTTTCTTCGGATCCCTTATCGTTAGAAGCTTGGAAATTATGTATTTAGTCCCTTAAAAAATTGTAAATGTATGTTTGTGGACCGTGGTTAAATTAATTATACCAAATCTTGAGGATCCTTCTCAAAAATAGAGCTGCTGGTCCCTTTTATGAATTCCATTTTAAAAAGAACACAGTTACGGAAAATGTTTCAATTCTTTTTCAAAATTTACCTCTCAACATTGGACAACCCTAAAATTAAAATTTTAAATAATGTTATTTTATATATTTACAAAATTTCAATACATGTTAAACTTCAGAGTAATCTCTTTTTAGTGGAGGTAACCGACAAGCATTTATTTGTAATGTTTAAAAAGTGATAACGAACGAAGGCTTAAATATTATGCTATGAAGCTTTTAGTAAATCTTGTAGACAGACTACATGCATGATATTTACAAATATTTGGATGAGAATGTTTACAATAAATTTAAAATTTATTTAGGCAAAATATTTCGAACCTTACTGCAAGCTCTTTTCATTTGTTCAACAGTAATTTTATGAAATATTTAACCTAACTTTAAAATTTGTTTTTATAAGCATCTTAAAGAAAGGAAAAATAGTTTTGGACTAAAGAGATAGACATAAAAATATCATACAAAATTTATACAATAATTTTACCATTTCTTATAAATATTTGTTTATTTTTCAGTTACCACATTAATTTAAATTTTTTATATATTTTTGCCGCTGTCTGCTTTTGTCTTTGCCTAAATTAATGCTAAAGTTCCCATATCATATTTTAGTATTTTTGTCTGTTTTAAAAGCGAATACTGCCTAGCTTCTTTGTTTTATAGGGACCTTTCAGCATGATCTCATCAGCCCTAGCTGTGACAGTTTTAGAAGTATCTCATCAACCCCGGCTGTGATAGTTTTAGAAGTTTTTTGTTAATTTTAGAATATATTTTATTTTATCTTATTATCCCCAGGTAAAGGAATTTATGTTGTTATAGAGAATATTTTTCATTTATTCTGAAATTTCTTGTTTTATTTTTATGTTTTATTTGTTACTGTTATTTTTGGAATATTTTTTGTTGTTGTTTATTAAAATTTGGGGCAAATGTTCCAAGATTTTCCTGGTTTTCTAAAATATTTGTATTTATAACAAATTAATTTATAATATATTGTTAACAATAACATTTTTTTGTTGCTTTTTTGGAAGTTTAAATTTTACAATCCTAAAAAGATAAAATTTCTAAATCTTATTAACCCATTTTATTTATAAATAATCAGTTGTTAAAAATTTCTAGCAAAATCTTATTTTTTTAAATTGGAAAAATAATTAAAATAAAAATTTATAGTACTACCAGCCATTCCCTTTTTTATGTGCTTTTATTAGTTGATTGTCCAGGCGTTTGTCGCTACTGTACTGACAGAAAATAGCTGCGTTAGAAAGCACGAGGTTTGGTTTCTAGTAGGTTTTTTCGTTGGGGAATCCGTTTCGGTCGGCCCTGAAGTCGACAGAGTAAGAGGAGATGAAAAACTTCTCCCAATCTGGTATCGGTTTCATAGAAGTCCGATCCTTTGGAAAATAAAAAAAGGTGAGCCACAATAGACCGAGCGGTCGCAGTGGGGGGCGTAAAAAGTCCACTCACTTTAAACCTACCTACCTACCCCTACAAAAACTTCAAAATTTCAAGCCCCTTTGACGGCAAACACCAAACCATTTTATAAGTTATCCGAGTATGATGGATCCATCCAAGCAAAAATACAAGATCAAATTTATGGAAACACAGGATTGCTTGCTATCGTTAGTAATCAAATTTAATGCCCGTTCCAGTCCGTTTAAAAATGTTTCGCAAGAAGAAACAGAAAGCGTAAGAGCAATTGATTGGTGGCTATCACAAAAAGACCAGCTGAAATCGAAAAACAAGTGCCTTTTTTTTAAACAATTTCTTTGTGCAATTTAACCCTCGCTTTAGTAGAAGAACTTTTAGTATTTTTTGGACTGGTCTTTGATTAAGAAACAAACGGGGAGAAAAAGCTGAAAATTAGTGTTTCTATTTAAATATTATAATGAAAATGCAATTTATATCTGTATTTATTTTACAAAGAATGTAGATTAATAAGTTAATTTGTTTAAATTTCATTAAATACCTGGTTGTTTTTTTTTATCTTACTTTGATTTAAATCTCGATTTTAATAAAAAAAATCGCCTGATTTAAATCAATTGATTTAATTCAGGCCCAACCCTGCTTATTTTAATAATTTGTTTATATAAGAAGTGCTTGCTTGTTAGGGTGTCATTCGATCACAAATTTTATTGATAAGCAACTAACCATTGCCAATTTTTCGTCACTGTTATGATGTTAACATAACAATGACGAATAATTAACAATCTTAAGCATTTTTTACAAAAATTATAATCACGTTATTGAACCTGTTAAACAACATTTGTCAAACATATACCAACAGTCAAAATATGACGCATATTAAAATTATTAAACCGTTTATACCCGAACAAATTTGATAGTAGGGAAGCTGGTGTCAGGAAAACATGACCGATCATCACAACATTCTAATGATATGCACAAGCTAGAAAAACACCTACTGTTAAGAAAAAACCCCAAATCGGTCCCATTTGTTAATAAACAATCCCCAAATTGCAAAAAAGAGAAGTATTTGACCAACCCCCCCCAACCCCAAAATTTGCAAACTCCTTCTTTTTACCAAAAGAAGCACCCGAACTATTCTGCCATGTCTAACTAGTCGGAAAAACCTTCTGCCTGGGTTTTTTCCCCGGGAAAATTTTTTACCAATCTGCACAAGTTCCAAAAAGGTAAATCCGTTTGTTATGTTAAATCAAATCCTCGAATACCATTCTGCCACCTTGAAATGGGCAGAAAACCTTTTTGCCAAGCCCTTTTCCGAGAGGAAAAAGAAAAACCAATGTGCACAAGTTCGAAAATGGTAAATGAGTTTTAAAAGTTAAATTAAGTCCTTGAATACCATTCTGCCACCTTGGAACGGCGGGGAAAACCCTTCTGCTGAGTCATTTTCCCGGGGGAAAAAACCCCAAAATTCAACCAATTTCACAAGTTCCAAACTTTAAAACGGCTTTGTAATTGCACAAGAAACTTATGCCAACTATTCTGCCAGCTTAAAAAGGTCCAAAAAAAAATTTTTCCAAGGTTTCAAGGGAAACCATAAAATAAGTAGAATGCGAGCAAAATTCAAATATAAAAAAACATATTCAGTAGTTTTTTATGACACCTTTTTTGAAAACTTAATCTGGTAAAGGGGGACCCGATCAAGTGAAGGCTAATGGGAATTATGAAAAGAAAAGTAGTTCATTTCTTGGTCAACAACGTTTCGCCAATATTTTTGGCATCTCAGGTGAGTGCTTTATTCTTTGTAAACATGTTATAATGTTGATAAAAATTCTTTACAAGATGAGCAGAATTTTCCGGGGGAGTTGCCCAGAACGCTGAAAAATTTAGTTTGGAGCCCAAAACTAATGCAGCGTTACTGAACCCGCAGATATCGACTTAATTGCTTTTAAATTTTTAATGAAAAACAACTGTAACTTAAAAAAATTATTTTATTATTATTATTATTATTAAATTTATTAGGACAAATTGTCCTTTTTTTCTTAATAAAATTGTACACTAATTGAATTGAATGGTTTATCCCTAGATGAAAAGAGGATGAAGATTTGCAATGTCAGATGATGACTCAAGAAGAAAAGTCTCGAGAAGAAAAGAATGGATGAATAAAAAAAAAAAGAAAAAATACAAATGTAAAGAAATATCTTAAAAAAACAAAATAAAAACCCCCTTTTTTTTAATAAATTTTGTTTTCATCAATCCAAAAAAGCGGGGTAATTCCAGATAATTCCGTGGTTTTCCCTCCAAAACTTGCTTGGCAGAACATTTTTTTGGACGGGTTTTAAGCTGGCAGAATATTCACAGAAGTTTCTTGTGCAATACAAAGCCGGGGTAAAGTTGAACTTGTGCACATTGGTTGAAATTTGGGGTTTTTTCCCCTTGGAAAATTGCTCAGCAGTATTTCCCCACATTCCAAGGTGGCAGAATGGTATTCAAGGACTTAATTTAACAAAAAAACTCAATTTACCATTTTGGAAACTTTTTAAATTTTTCCCGTTTTTCCTCTCGGGAAAAAGGCTTGGCAAAAAGGTTTTTGACCATTTTGGGGCGAATGGTATTCAAAATTGATTTAAATAACAAACTTGGATTAAAACCCTTTTTAACTTTTGCAGATTAGCAAAAATTTTTCGTCGAAAAAAACCCGGGCAGAACGATTTTCCGACCAGTTAGACATGGCAGAATAGTTTGGGGTGCCTTCTTTAGGAAAGAAGGAGTATGCAAATTTTGGGGTTTGTGCAGATTGGTCAAAAAATTTTTCCGTTTTTTACATTGCCACGTGTCTACTTCACGACTGCCAAATATGAACTGTCAAGACTAATGTTTACCAAAATGGGGCAAAACAAAGTAGTATACCTTCCCGCAGGACACCTTGTACTAAAACAATTTTGGTTTTGCGGTACCCAAGGCTCTTATTAGTAAAGATGCCGAAGCTAAAATTTTTAAAAGTCTATCTGGTTTTTTTTTGACTACATAATTATTACTATAATTTCTAAAATGTAAAACCTGCTGCTAGCAAAAGTTTTTTCTATTGCAAAATTCCCTTAAAATAACACAACCCCACAAAATAAATAAAGTTGAAGGTCCGAAAAACTTGACGATTGTATCTTAATGTCTTTGGGGTCGCTGAAGCTGAATCCGGGGTCTGTTTGATCCCATCAGGCCAGGGTCAAGGGCATTTCAAGGTCAAATCTGCAAAAGTAATCGCAGCCAAATTTGAAAAGAGTATACTTATGTTTTAAAAGTTGCTGAATCCGTAGTCAGTTTTACCCCATCGGATTATGGTAAAGAGATATTTCAAGGTCAAATCTGCAAAATTACACAACCCCACAAAACAATTAAGGTCCGAAAGACTTAACCATGGTATCTTTATCTTTTTGGAGTCACTGAATCTGAATCCGGGGACAGTTTGACCCTATCAGATTAGGGTCAAGGGCATTTCAGGATCAAATCGCAATCAAATTTCATGGGGGTCAAACTGACCATGGATTCATATCCAGCGATCTCAAGGACAAAGTTTACACACTTGAAATTTGGTTGCGACTAATTGTGCAGATTTGACCTTAAAATGCCCTTGACACTAATCTGATAAGATTAAACTGACTTGACGAAATCAGCGACCCCAAATACATAAAGATACTTTAGTCAAGTCTTTCGGACCTTCAACTTTTTTTGTTTTGTGAAGCTGTGCAATTAGGAAAATTAAAAGGCTAAACAATATTTTTCTTCATTTAAGGATCCCCGGCGTATTGTAATATAATGCTTCATCAAAAATTCTTACGTCTGGCTGATTTTAAGAAAATACGTCCGCGACAGACAAAGTTCTAAAAAAATGTAATAATTTTAAACCGAAAAAAGCACTTTTAAAAGTGATTTAAAAAAAGTGGCGTGAACGTTATAATTGGTCTCTAATGACTTTTTAAAGAAAACCCTAAATTAAAACGTAATTTTTAAAAGAATATTATATTATGTGCTTTAAATTTATTCCGATTTTATTTTGAGTTAATAAAAAAAATGGTATAAGATATTATGTTAAGTTAGGTTAGGTAGACTGCAATTAAATGTAAATTAAGAAGGTACATAATATTATTAAATTAAAAAATTATATTATTTATTCTTAATTTAAATAAACTAGCGATTAAAATGATTTGCTGGTATACTCGTATTTTAATGAAGTGCCAATTAAAATTATATCGCCGGTAGACTATAAATATTTTATTAATAAAATAAGCTTCATATTAATTTAATTTTGTGTCATATATTTATTGTGTTTAAAAGCAACTTAAATCTATAAAAAATAGGATAGGAGTATTTGAAACTAAATTATATTTTTAAAATAGAACAGGAAATTAACGAAATATCGTAGAGTATTATTACGTCTAGACAAATTTAGCTAAAAGAACAACGGGAGAAGCAATGTTATATTTTATTAAAATATAAAAGATAATATTTTTTTTGCATCCATTGATATATGGAGATTTGTCCACAATTAAATAAAAGACCATATAGAAAATAAAAATATTTTGTTTATAACATTATGCCAATATTAGTTATTTATACAATGAGGATTAAAATAACGATAATTGTGACACTATCCGTGAACATTAAAAGACGAGGCGTTAGCCGAGGCTGATAACACGGCGTGTACGTTAAGGTATGTACCCACCGAAAAAACAAACAAGAACAAACATTCATTCTTGTTCACCTTGTTTGTATGTGTTCTTTGTTTATTGTTCGCGTTATTTTGTCTACCTAGCGCAATCAAATATTTGTTCACTTTCGTTTGACCAGTTGGAAAAGTTATGGTTGACGACGAACAAAATTTATTTCTCTTTAGGTATTTACACACCAAAAAAAGAAACAAAAACAAACATTCGTTCTTGTTCACTTTCTTTGTATGTGTTTTTTGTTTAGTGTTCGCTTTTTCTGTCTACATAGCGCAACCAAATGTTTATTTACTCTTGTTCGACTTTTTGAAATAGTTATGGTGACCAAAAAAAAAAAAAATTTCCCCTTTTTTTTGATGTACCGACGCCCCGGAACATGTAGTGGAGTAAAATTTGGAAGAAAAGTCGCTTGTTATCGAAAAAAAAAACCGGCGTAGAACCAAACCAGACTTAGGGGATTCTTTAATAAGGTAATCGTGTACCGAAATCACTTTTTACGACATTTTTTAGTTCGAGAGTTTTTTTTTTTTAAAAAACCCCAAAAAAAGGGGGTTTTTTCCAAAAAACACGATTTTAACTTCTCCACTGCTCTATCTTTACTAATATTCATGCTATTTTTTAAAATTTTTTTTTTAGATTAAAGTAAAAATACCCTTCAAACAACGTCCCACTTGAAGCTGATATTTGTTTGTTAAATTTTTAAAATAGTACAAAACCCTTAAAATTGTTTTTTTGGGTAGAAAAATTTTTTACAATCAAAAAAAAAAGTTTTTTTTGGGAAAATTTATACATACATCTGCGTACAAATTGTTTAAATTTTTTAAAAAAATTTTTTTTAAAACAAAATTTTTAGATTCCTTTATAGTATTCAGTCAGTAATTTTTTTTCACGGCCAAAGTCATTTTTTTCGCGTTTGGGGGTTAGCGAGCCGGCCGACTACAAAGATCTTAGGTCCGGTGGAAGGGGGGGAGGTAGTTAAAGTTGATCAACAGGTTTTGCAGATCTAAGGGGGGCTTAAGTTGTTTTGGGAAAAAAAAAAAAATTTAATATCCAAAACAGGTGGGTAGATTTTTAAACCCATATAAAAATATCAATCATTGTTATTAATTACCCACCTAATAAGTAGGTTTATTCAACTTTTTTTTTTTTGGGTTTTTGGGGGAAAAAACCCCCCACGGGATTCGTTATTTTTTTGATTATCATTCAAAACTTCATTATTTTTTAAACATTTTTAGCAACAAAAAATTGCGGATCCTTTGTGTGTTTTAATTAAATTTGAGAAATATAGTACACACATTAAATATAAACTAGGGCTTCGTTAAAATTTTTTTAAACAGGAATATATAATTTTTTTCCATATAAAGAGATGATACGAAGCTACTTTGACATGTCTGAATGCTGCTTGAATAAGCAATGTTGCCAGACTTTTTGTAATAATTTGTTATTATTGAAGGGTTTTTTTATAAAAAACTAACCAGAACTAACAAACAACAACTTTCAAACCCTGATCTAGTTCTGGTTAGTTCCGGTTAGGTTTTTTTCGTTAAAAGTATTTTTTTTTTTTATAAATGCGCCGTTCTGGTCGGTCATGATTAGTGCTGGTTAGTTAAAGCGGCTTTTTATTTTCCCTAATTATATTTGTAACTGGCTTGAAATTCAAATATTTTTGATTTAATGAAAGTTATCCTTATGGTAACGGGAAAGTTTTTTTTTTAAATTAATAATATTTCCGTTTAGCAACACTTAAAAGTCTTGAAGCGATGCATGAATTTATTACATGTAAATCGTAAATAGTTAAAATAAAATGTCAAATAATGACCAATTTTTAGAATTTTTTTTGCGTTTTCTTGGTGAAAACTACATCATCCGCATTTTTGCCTTAAATAATAATACTTAAAAAATATTTTACATTGCAAATTTAAAAAAACATCCAATTCCCATGGGTGATTTTTTTTACAGACCCAAAAATGTAATATGTAATTAGTTATTTAGGCGCTTCATTAGTAGTATTTTACGTAAATTTAACCCTTTTTTCCTTAAAAAA
>JAHBCN010019693.1:0-15802 GCA_019359885.1 Listronotus oregonensis
TAGAAAATTTTTAAATATGCAGTTTTTATTTTTTTTAAAAATTTTTTGCCTTTATTTTGCAATATTTTTTGTCAGTTTCAGAGAAAATTTCAATTTTTACAAAAAGCTTTTCATATATTTTTAATTTTCAAAATGATGACAACTTTACCCCTTTCTCAAAAAATTTAATTTTTCAAGTAATATATTTTTTTGCAAATTTATCTTACTTACCTAAAATTTGTCAACATCTTGTCAGACCTTCTGGTATATTCTCAGATCTTTCTCAAAACTGGACTGTATTAAAACCTGTTTAAGATTTTCATTTTATACTTTCAAATTCTTATTCTATTTTCCATGCCAATGAATATTAAAAACTTTAGGACTGAAAAGAATTATCAAAGGAGTCAAATGTTTCCGGTGATACGAATTTGTTACTTTTGATTTGTCTTGAATACTTTTGATGTTTTTCGAATTTTCATGCATATTAGAATGTCTTAGTGTTTTTACAACGTAATTTTGTTTTGTTTTTGATTTGTATTTTAATTGGGTAAGGACTTAGAAAGCCCTATAGGACTGTGTGTGATCCAATTTTATGTTCGTAATGCTTTGGATAACTTTTGCAGAAATATATTTTTTTTTCCTTGAGAGGATAAGTATTAAATTTGTCAAAAATAAGTAAGGCGTGTTGTTAAATTCATCGATGTATCGTGCGCACTAATCGCTGTTTCATCAAGCCGTTTTTAAATTATTTGATGGATAAGCGCTAAAGAAAGATGGCGGTTGTTTTAGTAGTATATGGACAGGATAAAACTAGCGCTAATCTGGTGTGACGTCACGATAGATTTCAGCGCTAAACCATCTGATGAATTTAACAACACGCCTGTATTTACCTTGTAGTAATGGTTTTATGTGTAAACGTACACTCATTGGCGTATCTAGGAAAAAGCAGGTATGGCCACGGCTCTCTCCCCGAACGTTTGGTGCACTCTTTTAATACAGTGGTGTCTTCAGGACCTCCCCCCCACTCTAATGGGCGTCAAAGTGGGGAAAAAATAAGGTAATTTATTTAAATAAATTATTATTCTATATTAAATAATTCTAAATAATTCTTTGAACCTAGGGAGCTTCAAAAAAGCTTGGATTCCTCTTTCGAGCCAGAAAGTATTTCTCTTCTTCCAATCTGTATACTCTGTATGTATCCCAAATCAGATCCTCTTTAGAATATTGTTCTCATGTCTGGGGATTGGCGTCCCCTACAACACTTAGCATTCTGGACTCCATTCAAAGAAGAGCCGTTCGTCTTATTAATGATCCAACGCTCACAGAAAGGCTTTCTTTTCTTAGCCACTATCCAGCTGTAGGGGATCTGTCGCTCTTCTATAGGTATTTTCACTGCTTCTGCTCAGAGGAGTTGGCCAGTATAATTCCTTCTCTGGCAGCTCTCAACAGAGCAACACGTAGTGCAACTTTTATGCATCCTTTTACAGTTCAGTTGGAGAGGCCCCGAACTTCCCTCTTTCTTCGTTCCTTTATCCCTAGAGTGTCCAGACTATGGAACCTGCTGCCCGCAGAAGTTTTTCCTTCTCTTCCCAATATCCAAATATTTAAGTCCTGTGTAAACAAACTCCCTCCCACCACACTTAAGACACCCACGGTACGTTAGTACTTCGTGGACTGTCCCAAGATAGAAAAAAAATTTGTACAATTTTATAGACCAAACACATTTTTAAGTCCGTAACACAATTTAGGAAACACTGTATAATATTAAAAAGAAAAAATCAGTTATAAAAATAATTTTATTACTAAAACTACAATGTTGGCGTTCTACATAACTTGGGCCTGGAATCAAATGCACATTCACATTTCTTCTCCCCACAAACTGTACAACCACTTCCAGCTCTACCATCTAAAAATACAAAATATAAGTAAAATTAATACCAATAAAAAACAACTAAAATGGCTCAGTTATGGTCGGTATTAGAAAACGAGTAAGCAACACAAACAAATACTAGTAAAACAACAAAATTCCACTAATTTAGAATGTTTTCGAAAATACCCCCACCAACTTCAATACAAACTGCAGCACGTTTGTTAATCGCTCGTTTTGCGCGTTAAATTGCTTGTGGATTGTTTATAATGATATTTGCAGCATTAAAAATTCGATTTCGGAGTACTTCCACGGTTTCTACTTGTGTTTCGTATACTCTTCTGCCCGATGCAACGATCAGGAAAACGATTATTTAAGAAATTAGGCCCCTGATGACTAAAATAAGGCGGGGCTCCATCGTGCTGAAAGAACATTCGGTGTCGAACAATTAGCGGAACATAATCCAACATGTGTGTTAAATGGTCTTTCAAAAACCGTAATTATCCATCTCATGTTCATTGTGATAGTTATTGATTCCATCGCGGGTGAACTGAGCTTCATCGCTAAATAAAATGTATTTATGTAGGCCTCGATTTTGTTGGATCCAGTCACAAAATTAAACCTCAAGCCATAATCACCTTCTTGAAAATGTTAGACCGGTTGAACAAGGCAAGGCTTTAAACCGTTTTTTTAAGTGTCTTCCAAACGCCCACATGTGATTCTAATCCAAGTTCTTTTGTAATCCGCCTCGTACTAACACCTGGGTTCTCTTCAGCCATATCCAGAACATTCTCTTCATTTTCCACATTTAGACCCACCTCTCGTTCAGAATCAATCCTTACGCTTGAAATCATTCCTGTTTCCTGAGCATTTGCAACAACTTTGAAAAATTTTTCGATTATAGGAACTCTTCGATTTGGAAAACGACGTCGGTATTCATCAACACGAACGTAATGCGCTACCATTACAGAAACCATACACGAATATCATGTCAGCATACTCCCTATGGGTGAATGTGTGAGGCATTACGTATGGAACCTTTTCTCTTTTCGTGTCGAAACGCTCAGAATCAATCAAACTGACAACCATGCTTGTTAAAACTACCAATAAATTAAATTAGGTATTGACAAGCAATGAAATAACAAACTGGAATTAGAAATTCAAGACTTCTTATTTACTCCAAAACTTTACAAAAAATACTTTAGAACCGATTATTTCAGAGACAGTTAAGAATCAGATTAAAACATATGGGTTAATTTCTCTTATTTTGACCTTCTAAACATGTTCCCAAAATATTTCCCTTTTCTCCCGAAAAACCCTGTATAGTTATTCATCAAATTTAGGCGAACAACCAAAAACTCTACGGTATTAACGGCGGTAGCAATTGGTTTTAAATTACAACTTGATGATAACATTGATATAAATCATATGAATAAAGACGTCATAACCAAAGTTAACCGTACGTGGCCTATTAGTCCGGGAGCCCATGGCACAAAAGCTGGCCAATAAGAGATACGCATGAAACATTTTGTTTATATTACTCAATTCAAAGTCGCATTCGTACCTCAGCTCGTTGAAGTTGCATATTTACCTAGGAAAAATTGTAAAAAATCGATTTTTTCAATATAACTCTAAAACATTGATTTTAGGATAAAAGCTATAAAACCAAAACAATGGTCTAATATATATAGTATCTCTCTAATAGCTCTTTTGAAATCTTAACGATTTAAATTTAAAATAAAAACGCAAATATCTCCAAAACTAGAAAATGTACCAAAAATGTATAAGAAAAAAATGTACTTAATAAGCTCTATAAAAAGGTTATATACATATTTTTATTAAAATAAGTGTATAATAAAGGAGATATAAGTAAAAAGTGATTTTGGCCAAAAATTTCGCTAGAGCGGTGAAATAAAAAAACAAAAAAAAATGTAAATTTTGTTGTTTTCTTAGTGTAAATGGGTTCGTTTATTTATTTTTATAATAAAATTGTTAAAATTTACAAGAAAAATGTACATAATAAAATAAAAATATAAAAGAATTTAAATAAAATCGGAAACTCAATCTATAAAAGATACAAGAAAACATATAAGGACAAAATTGTAGCGTACTTTAATTAAGCAAAATAGGGTATCAATAAAAAAAATATTGGTACTCTATTTTGCTTAATTAAAGTATGTAAGGCTTAGTACAAAAATCTAAAGCCTAATATGGCGTCCATGGGAAAAACGAAGTTAATGATTAGAAAAAGCCTAAATGTCGAAATAAAAAATTTAATATAAAAATTGTTTTTTACATTATAAACTGCTTTGAAAATGTTTTTACAGGTTTTCAAATAATTTGCAAACAAGAAAGTTACAGAGCATTATAGAATTTGACACATGTTTCAGTTTTTTCAAAATATCTCGATAACCAAAAAAATTTAAAAAATTCTTCAGGCGTCTTTAAATTGGTAACAATTTTCTAAAACTTCGTCCATGAAACCACTTTTTTAGCTTTAATAGTTTTTAAAATCCTAATACATGCATCACCAAAATAGCCCACAGTGGAGACAAATTATACAATACGGGATTTTGTCATATGCATTTGGTATGCTTCTCGTTATCCATGTTTTTTATGACTAAATGCAAGGGTTTGTCGTCATTATTAAAATAACCAGTCCGATGGTCAGTCAAAACTAAAAAATATCGTCGACAACGAATATCGGTTAGGACGGAATGGACACAAGACTGACGCTTCAATGACGTAACTGTGTCTGACCTATGTCAACGTGTCCATTTTAAAATAAATCAACGATATTTTTTTCTCGGGAACTGGAACAACTTTACAGGCCGTGACTAAGCCACAGTGAGCCGTGACTGAGGCGTCACCGATGTGTGTAAGCAGACCATAATGCTCAAGACATTTGACGAATGCACGCAATATGCTAGAATGGTGCTAAATAATTGCATCATAAAAGCTAAGGTGCTGTGAAGACATGCAGCTACGATTTGAATTTGAAACGAACCCTTTTTACTGTTGCATTCAGGTTGTTGTTCAGTAATGTCAGTGTTGTCATTTTCATTTTTACTTGTACATTGGTCCGCTTTATTGATAGTATTTGTAGTATTATTATCTTGGCGATTGTAGTTAGGATCCCGCTTTTCTGAGATTTCTTGTAAGACAAACTGACTTGACAAAAAAACAAATTGTTAAGACCCTATAAACTTTAACTTCGTTTAAATAAAACTTAAGATTTCTTAGAATACAAACTAATATCCAGTTTTATAAAGTATGTGTGGGCGGTAACAGTTTTTTTTTAATTTGCGATATGGCAACATCGCTTTAAAAAACTGCTACAGCATGCATATTCATAAAATTTTCGTGATCCTGAAGGACCCCGATAATTATGTTTTACAAGTTGACCACATTAATTTTTCTGCACTTTTTCGATAATACCTTCAGAACTAAAATGGCACAATCAAAATCAGAATTTAATTCTCCAAAACTTTTTTCAGCTAATACCTCAAAGGGCCATGTTCTTTTAGGAATTTAGTGACTATCCTTAGTCCTTTTTTTTAAGTTTTACTAGCTTTTTGCTATACTTTGGTGAATACGAGGTGTATCTCTGAGCCAAACTTTGTCGTATCACAACAGTCCAGTAAGTGTCTTTTGGTCTTTTTTCTACTCTCCGTTCCATCAGGAAATTTCTAGTTGTGTGGTAGAAAGATTCCGATCCGAAAAAAGGAGTCTCCATTGATTTCGGCGAATTGGTCGGTAATTTTCTTACCTTAATATCTCTTGTTTTGATACCCACGTCTCCCGAACATGCATTGAATCAAACGAGCATGAATTTAAATCCTTAAGCGCGGCCTGACTGTCTTATAGGATATAGATATTTGCTCACCGTAGGACCTTTTTGCACATTCCATTACACCAAAATTAACTGCATAAATTTCCTTTTAAAAGATAAGGGGCAGATTTTCCCAACAACTAGGCAACATGTATGTGAATCTTACGTAAAGTTTAATCTAACTGTCATACAGTTTTTAAACACACTGCTGGTTTCTTGAAGGTGAAAATTATTTAAAAACTTCCGTACAATTATAAGGTCGACGAAAGATTGGAAAATAATTAACTTAAAATTCGACATTTGTTTAAAAATTAAACTAAAAGATTAAATTGCCAATAAATTGTTTTTATCTATATTTTACCTGCTTTTGTTGTCGATTTTACCGAAATCCATTTGGGAAGCATGATTTCCCAAGTTTTGTTCTTCGTTTTCGTCGACTTCTCTACGAATTGCATCGTAACATCCACAGGAGTACCTATTTTGGCCTGGTACGCATTTAGTACAAGAACATGGAGCAGTACTTCCTAGAAAATTAAAAAAAAAACTTTTAAGATTGTTGTTTACTTCCGCCTTTGCCGTTTTAGTTTTTGGGTAATATTTTTGATTTAGTACTTTTTAGTAAAATCTGACAAAATGGGGTTTTTGAACTTAAATATAGCAATACAATACGTAAATATTTTGAAATATTGTTATTTTTCTCTTTACTTTTTTAAAAGTAATAAATAAGAACTTTTTTAAAAGATAATTTAATATGCTATCTTTTAAAATTAAAATATACAGTGTGTTCCATTTAAAATAATTAGGTTCGGTTCACTAAGTATTTTACCTGACTCCGTATACTTATTTTGAAAACGGCAGATTATTTAACACTCATTACAAAGAAACTTTTGTACAAAACTTTTTTCTGTATCTCTTTTAACTAAATGAACAAAAATTGTTATTTTGAAATTGACAAATTTTTGATTTCCCCCGTATCTCTTGAGCAGGAAAAGCTTTAAATTTTAATTCTACCATTTTAAGTTTTACCCAAAACGAGCACATGATGCCTGTATTACTTTTTTGATAGCCTTAACAATTACGAAAATACCCTATACAAGTGTTAAAAATGGGACAACCTGTACATGGACATAAAATTGCATAAAAACCGTTTTTTAAATAGTTTTTTCTCTTGAAATCCTCCTAAATTCAAATCTTTGACACATTTTGCAAAAAAATGTTATTTAAAAAAAAATAGCAGGTGTCATTTTAGCGACTGAACCTGCAGCATATTATTTTAAATTATTGTTATTTTTTATTTAAGGGTTTTATACATTTATTAAGCAATTTTTTTATTGTAAAAGATGCCCATGTGATCCACAGTGACGTATACTTGGAAGGGTCAGGGAGTGCCCAGGACCCCTTGCTTTTTATAAAAAACTAAACCCTTTTAGAAAACAAATAAATTTTTACCTATATTATTTTATAACATTTTTAAATTTACATTGGGCCCCCACACAATTTGTCAATATACGTCACTGATATTCTAGTAAGAGGAACTTTTTCTCCTATTTTATTAAAAATGCGTATTTCAAATAAATTCTACAAATACTAAAATGGCGATTACGCAACTGAAGAACAATCTGAAAAAATGTGTACATTTTAAAGTTATTCGAGCTTAAGAGTGCATTTACGCTACACCTTAGAGGTCGGGCGAAAGGACGCGGTGACGGTGGGCGGAGACTAACAAACTCCCACTACCACAATTTTCGTGTAGCCGCATTAAAAATATTATATTTTATTTAGGTTCTTCCAAATTCGGTGTATCGATGCGATGTTGTTTCCGATTGCAAGCCTACAGGAGAAAACGTTTTTCGATAACTATTTTTCACTTAAATGACATAAATTATACACCTTTTTAAAGGTAGGGAAATAATCTATGCCTCTGCTGTAACGGATTTTTAAAATATTAGTCGAGTTAGAAGAAAATAGTATCTAAACATAACCGATTTTAGGGTGACTTTCACTCAAGGAGATATTAAAAACTAAATCCAAATTTAAAAAAACTATTACAGCAGAAGCCTAGTGTTGGCTTTCATATAGTTTTTGAAAATTATCGATAACTTAAACCGTTTTTCAGAAAAACATTATGCCCCGAACCCCGAATTGGATCCAATTTTCGCGGCGCGAATGGACTCTTAATTTATATTTTGTCGGTATTCTTTAGTTATTATGATTGATAAATTAATTTTATTGTTTAATTTAAAAATATAAGTTAATTGATTATAAAAGAATAAAAAAAGTAAAAACAGCATTTAAATTAATATATTAACATGAATAGATCTTCAGTGCTATAATGGTAATCAAATATACCAGGGCACCAAAATTGAGACTATGTCCATACCAGTACACCAAAATTGAGACTATGTCAAAAAAAAAACGTAAACAGACCATTTTAGTTTGATTTTTTTGGTCTGTAAAAAATAAAGAATATTTTTTAAATAAAAGAAAAATTTGAGTGTTTTGTAAAAAAACAGCGTAAACAGAGTTTTGATTGGTTCCGTTGAGGCACTAGAAAAGTATATTTTGAAATTGTATTTTTATTATATTACTTGCTTTTAAGGTTGCTGATTAAAAATGTGTTAAAAAAATCTTTAAAAAACCCTGGTAATTTGTGTAAATGCCAAATAGGTCATTTATCCAAAATAATAATTTAATTTTCTAATTTTGTAAGGTATTATAAAAGTATTACTTTTTATTATTATTTTCGAATAAATATAAAAAGGCATATAAATTTGTTCTAGATGTAATTTATTTACTGTTTGAAATATTAAAACCTATATTTAGGGGTTTTATGAACCATAATAATTCGTAACCATTAGATATTATTATTGACCCATACACATACCTTCTTGAAGCCTTCGGCAATTTTCCATATAGCACAGTGGTGTAGAAGGAAACTTTCCATAGCTCCGATTACCTTTTTTATTCTTTACATAATTTCTTATTAGACTTTGAGAGCAAGTAGTATAACTAGATCTACAAAAAATATATTACTTATAGGACAGTGACATCTTTAATATTTCTTTTTTTTTTTAATTTCGTGTTTTGATAAAATGTAAATATAATTTATTATAATTTAAAAAATAGAAATACCAGTCAAATATATAAATATAATAATTTCGACTAATTTTATTTCCAAATTTTTATAAAATGCATGCATGATCGAAATTAAAGCCGTTTTTCACATATCAGAATCATTCTGATAACTAGTGTCATAATTGTGCAGAAAATTTTAACTACAACCATTATGTGTTTTAAATATTTAATAATTCCAACTGAAATTTTTTTGCAGTAAAAGTACTAAATGTTTAATGTTAAAAAAAATAATAATAAAATCGATGCAGGATAATTTTTTGGTTCGATTAGGTCGTTTCAGAAAAACATAGTCTTGATCAAAGCAACTTCTATTCGACGAAAAATTTGTTCTGAAATTTTAATTGTTTTTTAGAATTGAACATTCTTAATACATTAGTAGATAAGAACATAAAACCATTTAATAGTTATGAAAATATATTAAACTATTTAAGATTTGCAATAAATAAATAATTATCCAAAAACCTATATCCCTATTAAAATCAAAGTCTACGGGAGCACTATATTCTCTAAATTCTGATTCAAACTAAAGATATTTTTTCTCTTTCAATAGAAATGCTAACGAACTCCTTTTGTTTTTTTACTTTTTTGTGTATAGATATAGAACAAAATAACAACTGTATCCAAAAAGTAAAAACTTTTCTTATCTACCTACATCTGATATAATTTGAAAATCACAAAAAGCTTTTTTCTATTTAAAAATTTTTGGCCTTTACAGATTATGTCATATTAATCCGTTGATAGCAATTTTCAAAGTTAGCAGTTGTGTGTATAAATATAATATAAATAGACCTCTTGCACATATTTTTTTTATTAGCTAAAAATAACCTTTTATTAATACCTTCTTGCTTTAGTGCCTTCAAAAATTCCTCTTTCGGTGGATGGTTTGTGATAAAACTGCTTATTTTCCTCACTGTATGATTTTGCCGAATTTGGAGGATCTCTTTTCATTGTCGAAAATGAAACGGCATTTGGTAATTTGTCTAAAATAAAATTTAATTATTATATTTGTCGGAACAAAAATATAAAATATTCTAATTTTTTTACCAGTCTTGTATTCTTCTAAAAATTTTTCCCCCGAAGGCAACTGCGTAATAAAGTCATCTTGGTCTAACTCTATTTCCAGCAGATCAACCTCTTCCCGAATCTCATCTTCACTGTCAGAAATGTTTGCATCACCTTTACCAAACAGTCTTGATTGTACTATAAAATCTAGTTGTTTTTTTATGTTTTCATTACTTGTTATCTAGAACAATATTAGTTTTATTTTTCACCAGAGCTGAAGTTAGTAATCTCGGTAACTAGTTAAGAAAAATGTAATTTTGTTAATTAACTGTTACGCCAAACCTTTTCTATAAAAAACAAAAAAATAGCTGGTTGAATGAGTTGGCGGGCTTGTTTTTTTCTGGAAACACTTTAGAAAGATGTATACAGTGCTTTTCTTTAATGTCCCACCCCCTGTTTATATTTTGAACGGATCAATTCAAAATATTAAAACTTGAGGTAATGTAATTGACGCATAAATTCTATATTTTAGAGTAAAATTGATAGACGAAAATTTCAAGATGGCTGCTGGGTGCAATCTTGGAAAAAAAAAATAAATGAAAATAGTGGTCTTGTGGTGCATCATTTTGAAGCTCCTGACGAGTACTTTACAACCCTACAATATAAAGTCAATACCTTTACCTATTACAAAATGGTGATACATTTAATAATTACCCGAATACATTAAAATTTAACTTGATAATTCGAATAAATACGTTGAGTTAGGTTGAGAAGATGCTGGAAATGGTTGACTTAAACTTCTTGACACAAGAACAGTCGGTCTGAAATTTCACGCCGAACATTTTCAAACACAGTAACGTCGATATTTCTACAAATATTTGTTATTCTCTGTCGTATATCCAATATTGAAGCAGACTCAGTTTCGTACACCTTTTGCTTCAAATAGTCCCATAGAAGATAGTCCAGAGGTGTCAAATCTGGCGAGGGAGCTGGCCATTCCACAGGTCCTAGAAGGCCAATCCAACGAGCGGGAAAATTGTCATCTAAATAGTTTTGAACTTTTTTGGAGTAGTGTGGTGGAGCTCCATCTTGCTGGAATACTATACGCTTCGACGATTTCGGTAATTAGAGGGTCAATAGTATTTTCCGCCATATCCAAATACAGTTCCACTGTTAAATTTTGTTCGATAAATAGAGGCCCCACAATATGATTTCTCAATATCCCTACCCAAATGTTTATTTTTTCTGGATATTGAGTATTAGTTTCCCGAAATACGTGAGGATTAGTGTCACTCCAATAACAATTTCCCCGGTCGTTTGATTGGCCATCGAGGACCTGTGGAATGGCCAGCTCGCTCGCCAGATTTGACACCTTTGGACTTTCTTCTATGGGACTAATTGAAGCAAAAAGTGTAAAAAATTGAGCCTGTTTCAATATTAGATATACGACAGAGAATAACAAATATTTGTAGAAATATCGATGTTACTGTGTTTGAAATTTACTTTATATTGTAGGGTTGTAAAGTACTCGCCAGGACCTTCAAAATGATGCGCCACCAAACCACTCTTTTTGTTTATTTTTTTTTCCAAAATGGCGCCCAGCAGCCATCTTGAAATTTTCATCTGTCAATTTTACTCTAAAATATAGTATTCCATGCTTTAATTACATTACCTTAAATTTTAATATTTTGAATTGATCCGTTCAAAAAATAAAGAGGGGCGACATTAAAGAAAAGCATTGTATAACAAAAATCGAGATATGCTACTCTTAGGAATCTTCGGAATATTTTATGAAGAAAATGTACAAAAAATCTAAAAAAAAGTTTTTTTACATTTTTTTAACTTAAAAAAATTTATATTTTTTAGATTTTAGATACTTTTGTATACAGGGTGTTACTTAATGGTATGTCATAATTTGAAGGAGGCATTCCTGGATCGATTTTAAGTCGAAAAGTTCATATAAACGTGGGCCCTAAAATGCTTAGTTATTAAGATACAGGGTGTTAAAGTTTTATTTTATTTTCACTTTTTAATACATTTTTCAAAGACGGTTTGAGATATTGAACTGAATTTTGGCACAGGATATTATGGCATAAAAACACACTTTTCAGATGTTCATTTAATTTTTTTGCAACCAGTGGCGTAGCTATGACGAATTTTCAAAACAATTTTACAAAAAAAATACTACGCCATTGACTTGGGAAAAAATTATGGTTTTATAATAATTATAATCAATTATAAACAAAAAATCCCTCTTTCATTTTTGCCGTAAAACTTACCGTTTCGGAGAAATCGTTAATTAAAAAAATGTCTTATGTACCCAAATTGCATCTTGAAAAATTATTATTGAAATAAATCAAGTTAGTTTTTTGCTCGTGTGCCAGCGAATTTCTGTTTTTTTTTTGTCTGTTGTAAACATTATGACACTGACGTTAAAAAATTTTATCATTCTTGACAGTTTGTGATTTGACTAATTATCCTTCTGATCTATAAAACGTGCATTTTGCTAGTTAAAAAAATGGTAAATTATTCTAATTTGGAAATGACACAAATGCATTTCCTTTATGGTCTAGCTAATGGTAATGCTGTGGAGGCGCGGCGTTTGTATCAAGAAAGGTATCCTAATCGCGCTCTCCCAGATAGACGAACATTTATAAACATTCATCGTCGTCTGACTGAATCTGGCAGTTTTAAAGCTAATATTTCCGAGGGAAGGCCCCGTACAGTTAGAACACCGGCAGTGGAGGAGGCTGTCCTGCATGCAGTCGAAGAGGATCCAACCACAAGTACGCGAAAAATAGGTATGGCATTAAACATCTGCTACAAGACGGTATGGGAGATTTTCAGAGATTCTTTGTTATATCCTTTTCACATACAAAGGGTTCAGGCATTGCTTCCTAGAGATTATGAACCACGTACGCAATTTTGTAGATGGTATCTCCAAAAAGTAACAGAAAATCCTCATTTTGATGCCAAAATATTGTTTACGGACGAAGCAAATTTTTCAAGAAATGCAATAACCAATTTCCATAACAATCATTACTGGGCCCAGGAAAACCCTCATGCGATTACAGAGACACATTTTCAGGAACAATTTTCACTGAACGTTTGGATCGGTATCGTATCCGACCATTTAATTGGACCATTTTTTTACCAGGACGCCTTAACGGACAGGATTATTGTAATTTTCTCCAAAATGATTTGTCTTTGCTTCTTGAAAATGTTCCTCTTCAGTTACGGCAACAACTTTGGTTTATGCATGATGGCGCTCCCGCCCACTTTAGCATATTGGCTCGTGAGCATTTAAATAGAGCCTACCAAAATCATTGGATAGGCCGTGGAGGACCACAATTTTGGCCACCTAGATCGCCTGACCTGAACAGCCTAGATTTTTATTTGTGGGGACACCTAAAAACATTAGTTTATCATACACCAATTGTGACATTAGAAGAACTCAGAAATAGAATTATTGACGGATGTGAAACTATCCGAAACACGCATGGAATTTTTGAAAGGGTTCGTAATTCAATGAGAAGAAGAGCAGAAGCCTGCATAGAGGCGAGAGGTGGTCATTTCCAACATTTTTTGTAAATTATGTATGTATTGTATTTAATTGTTATTGCTTTTTGTCCACTAGTTTGTAAGAAAATAGCTTAAAAATAAATATTTCAAAAATGTATTTAAAATTGAAAATAAAAGTTTAACACAATCAAGAATGATAATTAACGTCAGTCTCATAATGTTTACAACAACAAAACAACAATCGCTGGCAACGAGCAAAGCTAACTTGATTTATTTCAATAATAATTTTTCAAGATGCAATTTGGGTACATAAGACATTTTTTTAATTAACGATTTCTCCCAAACGGTAAGTTTTACGGCAAAAATGAAAGAGGGATTTTTTGTTTATAATTGATTGATAATTATTATAAAACCATAATTTTTTTCCCAAGTCAATGGCGTAGTATTTTTTGTAAAATTGTTTTGAAAATTCGTCATAGCTACGCCACTGGTTGCAAAAAAAAATTAAATGAACATCTGAAAAGTGTGTTTTTATGCCATAATATCCTGTGCCAAAATTCAGTTCAATATCTCAAATCGTCTTTGAAAAATGTATTAAAAAGTGAAAATAAAATAAAACTTTAACACCCTGTATCTTAATAACTAAGCATTTTAGGGCCCACGGTTATATGAACTTTTCGACTTAAAATCGATCCAGGAATGCCTCCTTCAAATTATGACATACCATTAAGTAACACCCTGTATATTGGTCGCAGAAAAAAATTGTAAGAAGAAAAAAGTTTCATAACTATTTTTTTACATGTTAGGATTAGTTAAAAATAGGAAAATGTATTACGCTAATTGCAAAATAGCAATAAATAGAAAAAACAAGTTTAAAAAATAGTTTTTTACATGGATTTTTTGGACCCATAGATTTCTCTGAGAATCTCCATATTGGGCCAAATGAAACTTTATGCGACAGTGAAACATCATGCCCGTTTCCTTAAAATCTGTTAAATAGTTTTTGCACAGTAGTGTTTTAACTCAATTCCGTTTGAAAAAATGGACAATTGGGCAAATTGAATATTGAATCTAAACATTGATTCAAGTTCATCTAATCTTTTGTAAGTTTATAAGTGTGTTATCAAAGGTAATATCCCTTGCGCAAAAACTTGAGGACCCTATACTATTTTTATTAAATCGCTTTTCTAACTTCATTTTTATAATTATCTATTGCATTCCTGGATTACCCTGATAAGTCTTATTAAAAGCTTATCCAGATGTTGACTTTTGGCTTCGTTCACAATTTCTTCTTTTTCCAGTAAACTAAACATGACTCCATTAACATAAGGAAGGCAGCATTCATTTTCACCTTCTAAAAATTTTCTAATTAAATCTATGACTTTTTTCGGGTTCTTGGTTGATCTTTCTTTTGCTTCATCCACCTGAAATATTAATATTTTTAAAATTTTATTACATGGTAATTATCATAAATAATAATATATATATATATATATATATATATATATATATATATATATATATATATATTATATATATATATATATATAATGGTAACTTAACATTGTTTTTAGCACGAGCACCAAGTGAAAAGAATAGAATTTATTTGTACCCTTTGAATTTTGTTTACCCAGCTGCCAAATAGTCAAATAAAGATGAAAATAATTTTTACAAATTTCAGGTTGTGAAGCAGAACTACAATTAGGTCTTGGTTTATAGACGAATGCAAGCACCGTTATTAAGCACTAATTAACTTAAGGATTTTCTTAAAAAATACTTACAAAAAAATACCCTTTGCTGACTTTTAAGGTCATAATTTACATATTTTCTCAACCTTCTAACTTTTGGATAATAATAATTAAACTACCTTTAACAACAAATCTACCTATGGCCTTAAAGGTGTTAGACAATGTTATGGATTTAATGAGACTAAAATCTTGGACTTCCATTATCAAGTCAAGTCAATGGAAGTCCAAGATTTGAGTCTCATTGAAATCTATTCATTGTCTAATCGTAAGGTAGTTTAACATAAATTCTGAATAGTTACTATTATGAAATCTAAGTTTATATATAATTTTCATTATTGCCTAATTTTCATTTAGTTTCTAGTTTTTGAGGCACTGATAAATTTTTTTTCTGTTTAAGTTTCTAAAAGATTTTTTTAAATTTTTTTGATGAAAAGGTGGCAAAATATCCGAAAAATTATTTTTACCTATATACTAATTTGAAAATCGTAATTCTAATACTCATTTTAAGGTTTACGTTTAAATGGCTAAAAAACTAACTTTTTGTTTGAAAATATACAAAATATTAATAATCCAGTAACTGAAGACCTGAAAGTACCCAAAGCTGTAAATAAATCTGTACAGTTTTCATTTGTGGCGCAATTCTTAGGTCTTTGCAGATGCTTTCGAGCAAAAAAAAATTATCACGATTTCGACGTGGGAACTCGCTGAAAATGGCCC